>JACXGI010012525.1:0-22578 GCA_016801175.1 Esox masquinongy | reverse complement strand
TGGTCTTAAGTAATATTCTAATTTTCGGAGATACTGAATTTGGGATTTTCATTAGTTGTCAGTTTTAATCATCACAATTAAATGAAATAAACATTTGAAATATATCAGTCTGTGTGTAATGAATGAATATAATATCCAAGTTTCACTTTTTGAATGGAATTACTGAAATAAATCAACTTTTTGATGATATTCTAATTATGTGACCAGCACCTGTACAAGACGAAGGAGATGATAGTTGACTTCAGGAAGGGGCAGAGGTGGGGTCATGCCCCATACACATCGATGGAGCTGAAGTGGAGAGAGTCTCTGACTTTAAGTTTCTCGATGTGCTCATTAAAGATGAACTCACTTGGTCCAGGCAAGCAAACTCGGCAGTGAAGACTGCCCAAAAACTACTATACTTCCTGAGGAGACTCAAGAAGTTTGGCATGTCTGTAAAAACTCTCACCAACTTCTACAGGTGCAACATTGAGAGCATCCTCTCAGGCTGCATTACTGCCTGGTACGGCAGCTGCTCCGGTGTGGACCGCAAGTCCCTTCAGAGGGTGGTGAGGTCTGCAGAGCGTGTCATCGGCTGCCATCTCCCCTCCGTGCAAGGCATCTACCTTACACAATGCCTTAGGAAAGCATGGAACATCATAAAAGACCACAGCCACCCAGGCCATGGTCTGTTCAAACTGCTGCCCTCTGGTAGACACTACTGGAGCATTGGGGCACACACTTCCAGACTTACAGTTTTTTTTCCCTCAGGCCATAAGGCTCCTCAACAAGCAACACTGATCCATGATCATACTGATCACACATGAAAAATTCCAAATGCTTTGATGTCTTTCCATGTACATTCAATGTACATTGAATATAATATTCAATACTTCTACCCATTTTGTTCATATTCCCCATCGTACACTTTTAAAATTGCTGCTAGTTTACATTGTGTATTAGGGATGGGCACGGATAGTCAAATATTCGAATACCCGAAATTTATTGTGTGTGTATTCAATTAACCCCCATTTTTTAACGTGTATATGTATTTTTTAGTTTGAAATAAATAGACTTGAATGTTATTTTCCTAAATACTTTTAAAATTCCAATCTAAAATTTGTACATATGACGATATACCATGACATTTATACCATGACAAAAAGTATAACGTTTTAAGTCGTTTTTATAACACGTGTTGGTTGTTTACGTTCCTCAATCGAAGCGGTAGTAATGTGGTCAGGCCCAGTCAGTCAGAATGACGCAATATATACTTCTTAGCCTACTGTTAGCAAGTGGATGAAAGTCAACTAATTCAAGGGAAGATGGAATATATTTACTGAATTAATGTTACCTCCATAAAAAAAATTTGGCCACAAAACGCTACGTAAAGTTCAATTGTGGAATCGAAAGGCGGTTGAGAGTGCGGAAAACGGTGAGTTAAGCAAATGCCATATAGCTAACTAGCTTCTCTAGACTCCTCCATCCAATCTCAATGTTGTGTGTTGATTAATATTGTCTTCTAGTTCTGTAGTTTTGCGTGTCAACCACACGGCTCCGCTTTTTTGTCACACGAACGGTCATTGAGCCGATGTTACAGGAGAACAACACCCTGTCCTTCGCGCGTTATGTAGTAGCGCTCATTTGGTATCGGTAGTTTTTAAAAATATGTATTTCGGTTAACCGAATACTATTCGAATAACAACACATACTATTATAGTATGATAGTAAAATATGGTCCAATGCACATCCCTGTTATGTATATTATTTCTATACTTGCTGTATCTATAATACTCAATACTTCTACCCATATTGTTCATATTACCCACCCTACTCTTTTGTTGCTGTCAGTTTACATTGTTATGTATATTTTTGCTCTATGTATTTCTTAATTCTTACTATGCAGATGTCCTGTGCCATGTCACAAGAATTTCATTGAGCCGGATGACCCTGTGTTATTTGGTGCATTTGATAAATAAACATTGAAATGTTGAAACTTGAAACCTTTTGGGCCAAATTAGTGTTTTTGCATGTGTTAAATTGAAAAGCTTTAAAAGCAGGAGAAAATAAATCATTAAGTGTACCACAAGTGTTTCTAGGTGGGCCTTGTCTTTTTCTAAATAACTATGACAATATATACTGGCAGACTATTTTTCACCTTTAATAACATTGTGTAACTAACAATATTTTAATGAAAAAGGGATAAATTCCTGGGGGAACAACTGCCTTGGTTTGCAGAACCTTTTTAATGGGATCTGTAACTGAGTTCATAATTAACCAATCACATTTGCCATCACCTGGCATTAATTAAAGTGATTTTGATTAGTCTGAAATAAAGGATAGAGGGGACAATGAATAGCTCCAAAAACCAAGATATTTTGGCACAAACCCTGCTGTCCTCTGCCAGAAACCTGCAGTTAAAAAATAAATTTCACCTTTCAGCATGACAATGATCTGAAGCACACAACCAAATCAACCAAGGAATGGCTTGCAAAGAGGAAGACCAATGTTCTGGAATGGGCCAGTCAATCAATCAAATGTATTTTATAAAGCCCTTTTTTACATCAGCAGTTGTCACAAAGTGCTTCTACAGATACCCAGCAAGAAAGCCTAAAGAGCAAGCAATATCAGAGTTGATGCACATTGGCTAGATAAAACTTTCTAGTAGGGTAGAAAACCTAGAGAAGAACCAGACCTCTTCTGGCTGTGAAGATAAGAGTACCCGACCTTTGGGCACTGTCAATGTTTTTGCAAGTTCAGGTGACAACAGGTCAATATATGCATGTGGATTGTGTTCAGTCGTTAAACAGAATCCAAGTCAGCTGCATACTGTAGAGGTCAGACATTTCTAAGGAAATAGGTACCCATTGTGAGGTGTGAGGGTAGAACTCCATCTTATTTATAGAAGTCTATCTTATTTTCATGTTTTTGTGATGACTTGTTTTCTTGTAGCATGAGACATTTTGCCTACCATAGATGGCCTCTACCTTTACTAGTATACCTTCCTTTGGGGTAAAACAGGGCACTACCTCTTCATCCAGTCATAGTCTAGTGCAATGACCTCAGTATGTTTTATTATGGCACTCGTTATGAAACTAAAAGTATCGTACACAGTAAACCATGTCCATGGATGAAACTCCCTTACCAGAGGGACTGAAACCTATCCTGATAAGAAACTAATTAAAAACCTATCTCCACCTCATCTGTCAGTCACAGTACAAACTCCAACTCCATAGTCTGGGCAAGCAATAGTAGGCAATAAGTTAATAAGCCAAATTAATAATGTTTTTTCACTTTCACTATGTGTTGTTTCTGGAATGAGCTGTGCCCTCTCTGAAGTCAGGTGATTTCTCAAAAGGTCAGTGTCAGCGCATAAGCTCCTGGGTTGAATCATCATTTTGAGCAAAGTCCAGTTTCAATAGAATTTGAAGAGATATTGTTTTTCATCATAGGTTTTGCATCTTATTGTATTTCAGTTTTCTTAAAACCTGTTAAAAGATCTTGGCATCTTTATGTGTATGATGTGAATTGCCGCTGTCATTTTTGGTCAAGTAGAATTCCCTAAAATTTTAATTTGTTATATTGAAAGTCCACAGCAGGGCAAAAGTCCCAGGTGTGACAAATTGCAAACTTGAGGTTAATGGTCTTAGGTGAGTTTAATGTGATGCACTCTGGAGGCATGGAGGATACTGAATTTGGGATTTTCATTAGTTGTCAGTTTTAATCATCACAATTAAATGAAATAAACATTTGAAATATATCAGTCTGTGTGTAATGAATGAATATAATATCCAAGTTTCACTTTTTGAATGGAATTACTGAAATAAATCAACTTTTTGATGATATTCTAATTATGTGACCAGCACCTGTATATAATCAATTAAATAATTAATTAAACAAATGCATTATTTTATGTGGCACATTATTATGATGACAAAATAATAATAATTTAAAGTTGCAACTTATTATGAAATGTTTTATAATGCTACGTATCAAAATAGCAGTTTGATATTTCATAATAATACATTACATTTCCAAATGCGGGCACCCTACTCACTGATCCACACAAGGTATATGGATAGCCAGGGAGGGGTCGTGACCTTACCAAGGTCGCTACAATATGTAATAAATGCATTTTAATGTTACAATTACATTTGTGCTCAAACGTTTGCATACCCTTGGAGAATTGGTAATACCATTTGTAAAGAAAACATGAGTGAGCAGGCAAAACACATGTTTTATTTCTTATGGGATTCACATTCAACTGTAGGTCATAACAGAATGGCACAATTAAAAAACATAACACGGCAACAAAGAAAAAAATGAACTGACCCCTGTTCAAAAGTCTGCATACCCTTAGTTCTTAATACTGTGCATTGCCCCCTTTAGCATCAATAGCGACGTGCAGTCTTTTGTAATAGTTGTCTATGAGGCCCTGAATTATTGCAGGTGGTATAGCTGCCCATTTGTCTTGGCAAAATGCCTCCAGGTCATGCAAAGTCTTTGGTCGTCTTGCATGAACCGCACGTTTGAGATCTTCCCAGAGTCGTTTGATGAAATTACGGTCAGGAGACTGTGATGGCCACTCCAGAAACTTCACCTTTTTCTGCTGAAATCTCTGGAGGGTCAACTTGGCCTTGTGCTTATGGTCATTGTCGTGGTGGAAAGTCCAAGAGTGTCCCATGCGCAGCTTTCGTGCAGAAGAATGCAAATTGTCTGCCAGTATTTTCTGATAACATGCTGCTGCATTCATCTTGCCATCAATTTTCACAATATTCCCCGTGCCTTTAGAGCTCACACACCCCCAAACCATCAGTGAGACACCGCCATGCTTCACAGTGGGGAGGGTATTCTGTTCACCTTGTTCAGGCCTTGGTGACCCCAAGGCTTTGGATAACTTTTTATATCCTTTTCCATCTTTATAAAGTTCCATTACCTTGTTACGCAGGTCTTTTGACAGTTCTTTTCTGCTCTCCATGGCTCATTATCTAGCCTGCTCAGTGCATCCATGTGAGAGCTAACAAACCCATTGACTAATTGCAATTTAAAAAGCCACAGGTGTGGGAAATTCCCCTTTAATTGCCATTTTCACCTGTGTGTGTCACCTTGTGTGTCTGTAACAAGGCCAAACATTCAAGGGTATGTAAACTTTTGATCAGCGCCATTTGGGTGATTTCTGTTATCATTATGATTTAAAAAGGAGCCAAACAACTATGTAATAATGAATGGCTTCATATGATCACAATCCTTAAATAAAAGACCGTTTTTTTGCATGATCAGTCATATTTTCAAAATCAATGGCAAAATCTCACAGGGTATGCAAACCTATGAGCACAACTGTAGGTTAATGTGAGGTATCACAGCACTGGGGTTCAGGTTAGGGTTAATGTTAGGTATCACAGCACTGGGGTTCAGGTTAGGGTTAAGGTTAGGTATCACAGCACTGGGGTTAAGGTTAGGGTTAATGTTAGGGTTTGGTTTAGCATTAGAAAGAAAATCACTTCTAACACACTGATGTTGTAACACCACTACTCGCCTCCACTAACAGCAAGTTCCTGTTTGGAGCAGTAGGTAGAGCACCCGGCTGTGGGGCGGAAGATCTCGATTTAAAACATGGCCTACCGTTTTTTTTGTTTTTGTTACTTAAGCTAACGTAATATATCTTACGAAGTCAGCTGTCAAAGAATTTACATAAAATAGTCTGCGTAGTCCTCTGAGACCAGGTTGTTACTGCAGACTGTAACATAAGTATAGACTGTTAGTCTGTATATTAAGTGTAGTTTTGTTTGGAAAGTATAGTTTTAAGGGACTGTATATAAAAAATAGCTGGCTAGATGGTCTAATACATTTTGTATTTTGTTGTTATGGCCAGAAAACACTGACACAAAGACCTTAGCTAATGTAAGGCAATTCATAAATTTCTCTGAAAAGCAATCATTTGAAATAAATCACTTGTTATAAAATATTAACATAAAATACTAAATGTCTCCCGAGTAAAAGTACATCTATCATAATTATTTATACTGAAACGTTACTGAGGTTAACTACATTTTTAAATAAAATGTGGAATTTATTGCATAACATATTACAATTTACATTTAATTATTTTTCATTTAATACTTCTCTTTTTGGCATGAGTGGGTGGGGTCGACTATTTGACTATTCGATGATAAAAGCTGAGGAATTATCGAAAGTAAAAATATTTGTCATGCACATCCCTAGTCGTCAGTCTATTATTGTTCTGAGAAATGAAGGCTATTCCATTATAGATATTGGCAAGAAACTGAAGATCTCATACAACGTTGTATCCTACTCTTTTTGCAGAACAGTGCAAACTGGCCCTATCCACAATAGAAAGAGGTGTGAGAGGCCCCGGTGCACAACTGAGCAAGAGGACAAATACATTAGAGTGTCTAGTTTGAGAAACAGACGCACAGGTCCTCAACTGGCAGTTTAATTAAATAGTACCTGCAAATCACTAGTCTCAACGTCAACAACAAAGAGGCGACTCCGGATGCTGGCCATAATCGCCGATGTCATTTTAATGGACAAAAACTTCATTTCAAAGTGACCCCAAACTTTTGAACGGTAGTGTAGTTTTTTTGGAAGATGGAAAAGATGGCAATTTATCAAGTAAAAACTCCTTCAGTCATTAGCATAACCGTTAATTATTTCAGGTGTAATCGTATATACGGGAACAAGCATCATGACAAAAAGAGTACAAGTACAGAGACCAACACAGAGAGTGGTGTCATGACAGTTGTTCTGATTATGGCATTTTAGGTTCAGGCTTATATTCTCTTCCAACAGTACAGGTGACGACATCAGCACTTGCAAAAATGTACATACAAAGAATTGTTGTTGCCATGATGTAGCCTAGAGAATGCAAGGTTGCATACAGACATAGATCCAGGAGACATAGGTAATCATAGAATGTCGGTTGCCCAGACAACTTGGTGAAAGCTCACACACGACAGCAGGGGCATGTTACTATTGGTGGTTTTGCTAACTCAGCTCTCCCAATAAGGAATTGAGTCCTGTTCACGTCTATAATACAAGGAACAGGAGCCCCACTGCTGCTATTAAGACGTACCCCCAAAAGGGAGACTTCTTCTAGTGGTCTCTGCTAGGCCCAAGGCCTAGTCTACCACACATAGATGGAGACTAGAAGCATTACTCAGCTGACATTCCATTCATTACTGCCCCTGAACACAGACAGAGACATCATGAGTTGCTGACAGGGAAAGACAAGTTGTTGAGTATACGTAATGTCTCAAGCATACAGAATACAAAGGCCTTCTAACAGAAAATTTTAAAAATAAGGATATAATAATAAATTCATTATCTACAGTCACAAGGGATATGTCAATCAATGCAAGTAGGTGATGTTTAGCCGCTGATTGGCCGAACCTTTGACCTTTGCTGATAATGGATACAGCTCATGCTAGCAATTTTTTTTGTCTTTAACTGACCAACTTTATGAACAATGCTGTCACTCACTCAGAGACATTCTCTCTTCTTAGCCGGCTCCGATTACGCGGGCAGGCAAAAATGCACCACAACAAGAAATGTCATGTACCCAGTATTTCCAATTGAAAAGTCATTATCTTTGTTTTTACCACACAACTTTTGAACTTTTGATTTTAAATCTGAAAGAAGTTCTTTTTTTATTGAGATCAAAGCCAGGGCTGACAGCCGGGATATTGCTATACTTACGTACACTCACTGCAAAAAGCTAATCTGCTAGCTACTGGAGGCTCAAGCATGGGAAAACAAAATAAGGCTCGCTATTGGCTCTAAATTAGTGACGTATACTTAGGCCCTCTAGAGGGCAATAGTATCCAGCCAAATCGCCAATTTACGCAATTTTCAGCTCCAAAAAGCAGTGAATGAGATGCGCTTCACGCGAGTCAACGGGCACGCATTGGATGTCTGTAATAGTTTTTCTTTCAGCTGCTGTAGGTTTTTTGTAGATTACTTAAATAGCTGGACTAATTTTTTTAAAAGCTTGATGGATTTTCAATGTTAGTTTGAGTTCACACTGGAACTGCTAGCGAAGACGTATGCTTCAAGCTAGCGAGTGGCACCAATATATTGTCCCATACACAATAGCATGGTTATTAAAAGTTTCGTCCTCAATGTCAGTGCCTACAAATGTACTTAATTTGGGAGAAAATATGAATATACTCAATTTAGGAGAAAATTGTTGAGAAAGTTTCGCTAACTAGCTACAGCAACGACAAGTTGCTGTAGCTAGTTATAACAAAAGCCATTGCATTAAATGAGTGGTTAAATGTTTATTTTTTTAATTCCGTTTAATAGAACACTATGTAGACTATTATCTCTATTTTTAAGTGAGATTATCTACGCTGTTTATACCTATGTTTGAACATCTCAAATCAACCGTAATTGCAATATTTGTCAAAGAAATCACGATTCAATATTTTATCCAAATCATGCAGCCCTACGACATAATACAGTTAAAAACATTACATGTAAAATCCACATCTAAATTATAACAATATGATTTAGAATACATTAACATACCTAATAGTATTACTGAACCCACTAACAATATCTATAGAATCACTTCAGACAGACATAAAACAAACTGTTTCTCATGTTATGGCTATCCCAACTAAACTTTCTGCAATGTTATTGACTAGGAATATTACATTTACATTACTAGTATTAGCTTACCAACAGTATCTCTCGAACACCGTTGTTTAACCTTTTCAGTAGTAAGTTTCAAATATCACTTAACGGCACCCCAGTGTGAGTATCTTTTGCTTATCTCAGCAATTGCTCTTGAGAACATTTCATGTATTTGTCCCCTCCAATGCTGATATCAAATTTTCGCCCCTAGATACAACAGTTCAAAATTGGAACACACCACACCCTATGAAACATCTGCTCTTATTCCACGCATTTCTTGACACCATACCAGCTGTGTTAAAGTCAGCTCGCAAAACAGGCAGACATTTTGGGGGAATTGAATAAAAAAAAACATTAAAGCCATTGGGATATACAATTTATTATGAAATAGCATTCAATTATTTTGAAAAAAGCCATTATGAAAAACAAATTTCTAAATCTGTTTAGCATCATTAATTTATATTAACTATCTCACTGCAAGAGAGACTGATTAACCTTGCACATTAAAGCCACCAGAACACTGTTTTTACTAGGAAGCTCTATTGGTGGCCAAACATGGACAATCATACCGAGACTGATAAACAAATTGTATTACCAGCAGACAGAATGGTTAATCGTCTACCACCCATGACGCTCCTCTGCAGCCTGTTCCTCTTCTGGATGCGGCCTGGAAAAAGGATTTGGTGAACATTGTAAGACTGTTTGAAGTTTCACCTGTGTGATGAACATTTGCCATAACACTGCTGGATTACTATAGTAAATTACCAAAAGCGCTTTTATACCCTGTGTAGACAGGACTACTGTTATGCAGTTTCTGATGAAAGTTTTCTCAAGAGAGAGAAACCCAAGACAGCTGGTGTCTGACAATGGGCCCCAGTTTACGTCAAAAGAATATATAAACTACTTGCAGCAATAAAGAAGAAAGATATAAAAAGACTGCCTTCTAAATCTAACTATTCAATGACAACAATGACAACAATTGAAATCATTCACCCACATTTTCCTGATGGACTAGATAGTTCTGCTCCATGCATGAACTGCTCCATGCACGATGCATGAGAATTAAACTACAAATTCGGAACTTACCTGCTCCTCCTGTGAATGAACAAGTCATGTGAGATTGAGTGAAACAAAAGCGAAGGACAATGAAAAGAGTACAATGTTGCTTGAAGGAATGCAAGAGCAACTGACGTCCAGTCTGGAGACCAAATCTCAATTAGGAAGCTTTGGAAAGCAAAGGAGAAAACAAGTTTACAAAATCCAAAGACTGTTTTAGGAAAGAAAGAACCGAACACTTAACTATTGAGTGATGGATGAGCAACGAATGCCTCACATCTGGCTGCTCTGCCAGAGTTGATTTCAGAGTTGTAAAAAGTACAAAGTAAAAGTACTTGGCTGTGAACCGTCTGCTCCGCGTGGCACAGCGGCTCCCCTTCCTCTCCGGCACTCCACCTCACCTGTGTACTAACCACCGGCAGGAGAGTGATGGCAGCAGCGCACCCCGAGGACGCACCTGTTTCCAATCACTGTTTAGTGGTGTTTATATTCTGTTGTTCACCCACCGCACCTCACAAATTATTTGTCTTTCGTGTCCGTGTCCGTGTTGGTGTGTTTTGTTCAAACCTTTTTCTGAATACAAATATAAAGAAAGACTAATTGATTGCTATCGTCTGTTTTGTCTCTTTTCTCTTTTTGCCTCACTTTTTACGCACTCATTACACTCGCACCATCACAGGCTGGGTTCGGCTGTGTTCACCACTTTAGGGAAGTTTGTAATTAAGACCTAAATTACCTGGTAAAGGGACTTCATAATTAACCATTGAGTAATACAATAAAAAGGAAGAGAGAAAAATTATCAATTTAGGTCACTGGTTAGTCACAAAACTGCTTTTACCTGGTAATTGAAGTCTTAATTAGGAACTTCCCAAAACTGGTGAACACAACAAACTACTTTTACTTTGTACTTTTACATCTCTGGTTGATTTCCAGCATTGGCCCTGGGAAATTCTCAGCCAGAGACTATGGAACAATCTGTTGGATAAAATTGTAATATAGTATGCATTTATCAATATTACTAGAGAATTGTGCTTACAGGACTAACCTTTGATTAACCTTTGTGAGGAGCTTAATGTCACCCATACATACGGCTTGTGCAAGAACTGGCATTTACGAAATGCTAATGTTGTTTCCTATTATTCGCTGGCTTAAGCAAAAACGTTTTTAAGAGTGGAAAAGACCAGACAAACTGTCTGATGAACTGTCTGATGAACTGTCTAAAATAATAGAGCTGTGGTTAAGGGTGATAAAAATTACATATACTTGTTCTTGTTTCATTCACGTGTTTCCTGTTTTCCATGTATGTTGCTGAGTAGAAAAAGGTCAGAGACAGGGCAACCCCAGGTGTCACATTAAAACAGTCTTAGCACATGTGTAACCAATACGAAGGAAGAGAAATAGGACAGGGCGGGACAAGGAAGTATCCAGATTTGTCTACTGACAAGTATAAAATGTATGTGTTTTTCCAATTGTGTTAGAGCTCTCCGAATAAACGCTTAAGACCAGTTTGCTGTTTCCAGTGGGTTCTTTTGATTTATGACTAATAATTCAGAGCCTTACAACCTCTGACTAGTGATTTTGAACCTGACACAATCTAACACTGACACCTTACGTAGTGTCCATGTGTAGGAAACTTCCCACTTGGGCCAAAGATCACGTGATGTTATTCAATAGGCTTGAGAGTAGAAGTGGTTCGGTTGTCACTATGTTTACTCTGAATTGTTTACATACTTCAGAGGTAAAGTTATTTGGAATAGATTGCAATACAGGATGTATGCTTTGTTAAAAAGGGGAAGATGTGTTCATTGTCATGCATAGTATCATACCATGCTAAAACCAAATGCCGTAGAAGGCACTAGGTATGTTTATTCCAGGTCGATATGGCGAGAATAAGAAAGTTTTATTATCCATACACCACACAACCAAGCACATTTGTGATATCCTTGTCAAACGGCATACAGTGGGCATAGATAGACGCAACACACTTTCAAAATATTCACCTTTTGTTGCCTTATAGCCTGTAATGAAAACGCTTAAAATATGACTTTTTCTGGCTTCGTTTATTTAAACTCAGTTACCCACAATATCCAAATATATTTTTTAAAGTCTGAATATGTATTAAAATTAAAACAGTAAAATACCTTATTTGGATGAACACTTCCACCGCCCCCTTACAATTGCAAACTTGCTGAGGTATAACCAAACACCTTCCAGATCACAAATGAAGCTAATTGGTTTCTATCTGAAAGATCTACAAGAAGTCGTGGAAAGGCACAAGTCGGGATGGATATAAAAATATTTTAAAGGCTTTGTCTGTCCCTGAGCACAGTTAAGACCATTATTAAGAAGTGGAAGGCATATGGTACCACCCAGACCTTGCGTAGATTAGGCCGTCCCTCCAAACTGGATAACCGGACAAGGAGGTGACTGATCAGAGAGGCTACCAAGAAGCCAATAGCAATTTTGAAGGAGCTTACAGCCTTTATGGCCAAGACTAGTCAGTGTGTGCATGTGACCACAATATCACAAGCGCTCCACAAATCTGGCCTCTATGGGAGAGAGGCAAGAAAACACACTCCTCAAAAAAGGCAAAACTAAGTCTTTTTTTTTAAATGTCTGCCCAAGCATACCCAGACACTCAACAAACAACTCCTTGAAATGTGCATAATATGTTAGACTCATTGTCATGTTGCAACAATATTCCCATTTTAAAGCCTTGCCACAAAAATGGAAAATAAATATATGCAAGGAACTACCTAGAAAGCAAGGAACTACCTGGTTGACCATCAGTTAAAAAGCATGCATGGCTAAAAGTGATCAATTTCAACCATAAAACATATCTATTCCAACTGACTATAAAAAGTTTGTCTGCAAACCCTTATAGAATTCAAAACATCTGGGAGGATATGTTTGATGTTCCACTTTCAAGGCAACAAGTGTATGGTGTTGTATATAAGATAACATTACAGCCTTTTCAGCAGTTGTTATAAAAGGGGGGATGGGGATGAAGATAGAATAGATTAGTCTTTTAGGTGTATGGCACCCTCGTGACAATTTAACTTAATAATTACCATGCATATATTGGATTATCGGTTTGATGGTGAGGGGTAGGCATATCCGTGTGTCTATAAAAGTATGTGTATGTATGTGTTTCTATGTATACCGATCAGCCATAACATTATGACCACTGACAGGTGAAGTGTGTAACACTGATAATCTCGTTATCATGGCAACTGGCAGTGGGTGGGATGTATCAGGCAGCAAGTGTTCATTCTGTCCTCAAAGTTGATGTGTTAGAAGCAGTAAAAACGGGCAAGCGTAAGGATCTGAGCGACTTTGACAAGGGCCAAATTGTGATGACTAGATGACTGGGTCAGAGCATCTCCAAAACTGCAGCCCTTGTGGGGTGTTCCCGACCTGCAGTGGTCAGTACCTATCAAAAGTGGTCCAAGGAAGGAAAAGAGTTGAACCGGCGACAGGGTCATGGGCGGCCAAGGATCACTGATGCGCGTGGGGAGCGAAGGCTGGCCTGTGTGGTCAGAACCAACAGACGAGCTACAGTAGCTCAAATTGCTGAAAAAGTTAATGCAGGTACTGATAAAAATGTGTCAGAACACACAGTGCATTGCCGTTTGTTGCGTATGGGGCTGCATAGCCGCAGACCAGTCAGGGTGCCCATGCTGACCCCTGTCACTGTATCAGAACTGGACCACGGAGCAATGGAAGAAGATGGCCTGGTCTGATGAATCACGTTTCCTTTTACATCATGTGGATGGCCGGGTGCGTGTGCGTCGCTTACCTGGAGAACACATGGCACCAGGATGCACTATGAGAAGGAGGTAAGCCGATGGAGGCAGTGTGATGCTTTGAGCAATGTTCTGCAGGGAAACCTTGGGTCCTGCCATTCATGTGGATGTTACTTTGACACGTACCACCTACCTGAGCGCTGTTGCAGACCATGTGCACCCTTTCATGGAAACGGTTTTCCCTGATGGCATTGGCCTCTTTCAGCAGTATAATGCGCCCTGCCACAAAGCAAAAATGGTTCACAACAATGAATTCAAGGTATTGACTTGGCCTCCAAATTCCCCAGATCTTAATCCAGGCAAGCATCTGTGGGATGTGCTGGAAAAAAGAAGTCCAATCCATGGAGGCACCATCTCGCAACTTACAGGATTTTAAGGATCTGCAGCTAACATCTTAGTGCCTGATACCTTAGTGCCTGATCTAGTCATTGCGTGTTTGTTTGTTGTCCTGACCATTCTCTGTTTTATCCTTTTCTGAACTTTTGCCTGTATCCAGCGGTTCTGACCATCCTGCCCGTCTCCTGGATTACCCTGCTTGACCTGAACAATCTGTGTTCCCAACTTTGCCTGTTGGAATTGTTTACCTGGTTTCCTGTTTTTCTGTTTTGTTTGGAATAAACGTGTGCTCTGCGCTTGGATTTACAGTAATCTAACATGTCTGAAGTATTCGTTACACCACCATTCATTATCTTATTACACTCATATGTATCTATAATATTCAATTATTCTACCAATTGCTGCTCGTTTACCCAGTTATGTACAGTGGATATTAAAAGTCTACACACCCCTGTTAAAATGCCAGGTTCTTGTGATGTAGAAGAATGAGACAAAGATAAATCATGTCAGAACTTTTTCCACCTTTAAGGTTGTGCACACTTATGGAACCAGGTCATTGTGAGTTTTTTTTTTCCCACAATGATTTCAGTTTGTTTTTCAATTGAATTGTTCACGTTATAGGTAACATTAAACTAATACTTTGTTGAAGCACCTTTTGATTTTATTACAGCACTCAGTCTCTTCACTGTGGGTATGGTGTTCGTTGGGTGATGTGCAGTGTTGTTTTTGCGCCAAACATACCTTTTGGAATTATGGCCAAAAAGTTCAACCTTGGTTTCATCAGACAATAACACATTTTCCCACGTGCTTTTGGGGGACTTGATGTTTGTTTTTGCAAACTTCAGCCGGGCTTGGATGTTTTTCTTTGTAAGAAAAGGCTTGCCACCCTACCCCATAGCCCATTCAAATGAAGAATATGGGAGATTATTGTCACATGTATCACACAGCCAGTACTTGCCAGAAATTCCTGCAGTTCCTTTAATGTTGCTGTAGGCCTCTTGGAAGCCTCCCTGACCAGTTTTCTTCTCGTCTTTTCATCAATTTTGGAGGGACATCCAGTTCTTGGTAATGTCTCTGTTGTGCCATATTTTCTCCACTCGATGATGACTGTCTTCATTGTGTTCCATGGTATATCTAATGCTTTGGAAATTCTTTTGTACCCTTCTCCTGACTGATATCTTTCAACAATGAGATCCCTCTGATGCTTTGGAAGCACTCTGCGGACCATGGCTTTTGCTCTGAGATGCAACTAAGAAAATGTTCACATTATAGGTCACATTAAAAGTGAAAAAAGTTCTGACATGATTTATCTTTGTCTCATTCTTTTACATCACAAAAACCTGGCATTTTAACAGGGGTGTGTAGACTTTTTATATCCACTGTATATTACTGCCATACCCATAATACTACCCAGATTGCTGCTAGTTTACAGTACTCTTTTTTTTTTTAAAGTGCTGCTTGTGTACAGTGTTGTGTATATTGTTGCTTTATGTTATTTTTTGTCTGGCTATATTTTTGCTTATATATTCTTCTTAACTCTCACAACGTAGTTGTCGGGTGCCATGTCACAAGAATTTCATTGTGCAGGATGACGCTGTGTTGTTCGATGCATTTGACAAATAAACCTTGAAACTTGAATTCAAGCAAAAGGTGGTTCCACCAAGTATTAACTAAGGGGCGTTTTCACTTATTCCCAATAGGTTAGGTGACTAATGGTCCCCTAATGTCTTGTGTTTTCTAACTGGGGGATGTGTGACCCCGGATGCTGGCCTTCTAAAAAAGGGAAAATTCTCCTCAGTTCCCAAATGTTTACAGAGTGTTGTTAAAAAAAAGAGGTGATGCAACACAGTGGTAAAAACTCCCCTGTCCCAATTTATTTTACATGTGTTGCTGGCACCAAATTCAAATTGGGCATGTATTTTTTCCAAAAACAATAAAATCACTCAGTTTCAAGATTTGATATGTTTTCTTTGTACTATTTTTAATTAAATATAAGGATAAATGATTTACACATCATTGCATTGTTTTTAATTTGCATTTACACAGCGTCCCAACGTTTTTATAACCAGGTTTTAGAAAAATGTGCTTTTCTTTCAAAAACAAGGAAATTTAATTGACCCCATACATACATCATTTTGAATAATCAAATAATTATTCTTTGCACATGCTTAAACAAAAACACAAAACTTACCTTTGTCTACATCTGTGATTATCTTTAGAATGAGTTAAACAAAATGCCATGCATTTGAATTATGGGTTTTAAAAAAAATAATAATATCCTGCTGTTAGCAGAACAGTAATCTTCAAACTCATCCAAGTGTAATGCCATATTGACATAGGCTGTATCCCTTTTAGCCATTATTGAAAAGACCAGAGTGAGTCAGAGGTAGGTTCCCTCAAAATTGTATTTTGATCTCTCATAATCGATTTTAGCCATAACGCTAAGCGCTATCTTTAGCGCAAGCCATCCCTACTGTAAAATATGGGGGTGGCAGCATCATGCTATGGGGACGCTTTTTTGTCAGAGCCTGGAAACTTGCGAAGATAGCGGGCAAAATTGATGCAGCGAAGTACAGAGTTAAGGCAGGGAACACCACATCTTGGTTTAAACAGCAACAAACATACTATGTCTTGGTGTTAAGCTTATATTTAACCGCCTGAGACCCGGTGTCCACCTATGTGGACATTTTAGGCTTCCTGCACCAAAGCTCAGGTCTTAGGAGGTTAAGGGGGTCAAAGTGAAGGTGGTCATAAATACAGATTGGGTTGTGCCAGTTCCATCATCCAGAAGTCCCAGATCAGCAAATAATATTGTTAAACTCAAAAATGTATAGAAGATAAACCAATTTTTTTTGTTGTGATTGCTTTTTGATTTAGGCATTACTGTGTCGGGTTGGGCTGGGTTTGGGAAAGAGGCTGTTCAGTTATAGGAGAGGATTGTGAATGTGTGCGTACGTGTGCAACAGAAGAAAAGCTATGACAAAACAGCATTTCTGTGTCCTTCAGAGAGAGAGAGTGTGCATGCAGACAGCAATAGAATGGCAGCCAGCAAAAATGGTAAGAATCAGAGATGAGCCGAGATACATACAATGTCCTCACATCAGAAGGAGCTTGCTATAGCAAAAACAGAATGCATCTCAGCCCCGACATAATGGCCAGGTACAGAGACAATGACAAAGTCACAATCTCTGACATTGATATAAACCAGGATGTCAATGAGAACACACAAGGAGACACAAATCACAATAGCCAAACGTGACAAATGACAGTGTCAGAACCCTCCCTCAGACTCCCTCAGACCCTTAGTGCAGGAAGATGCACTAAGCCACCAGCAAAGTTACAGGACTATGTGCTACAGTGAGCCGGATGTACTAAAACACCAGTTAGGTTACAGGACTATGTGCTAGGGTAAGCCAGAAGTAATGTCTGGTATACATGTTAATATCTAGTTAGTCTTAAGATACTGACAGCCAAAGGAGCCTATGTTGTTGTTTAAAAGGTTGACTTAATGACCAAAAGGGAATGTTTACTTTTAAGCTCAAGCTACAAAAAACCTCATGAGTGATAAGTTTCAGATAGAATCAGACTGTGAAGACGGTGAGTGCTGTTTTAGATTCTTGGCGCGTCCCCATGTTGCCAATCACTATTCCTAGTTTAAGCACATGCATCGTTTGTGCATAAGTGACATGAATAAGGGTTCGAAAAACCGAGAGGAGTTTTCAGAAAAACACAACGTCATTTTCGCCAAGTGAATAGGCTACGAGAATGGCGCGTCTTTGCGGGTCTGTCCCACGAGTCCTTGCATTGAAATGGGTTAATTTCAGTAACAGTGCATAGGACCAGACTCGAAATTTAAGTGATCGTATTTTCCCAAAACTCCTCTCAGTTTGGACCAATGCACTGGCGTTGAAATCAACTCGTTATCCCCATCAGAACCCCTGTGAGTGACCCACAAAGACTCGCCGGTTATGTAGCCTATTCACATGGAGAAAAGGACTGTCTTTTTCCTCTTCTGGGTTTATCTATAGGCTAACTTGCATACATTTGCACTGGTCATCACCATCAATCACACAACCTTGGGGATGGTCTTATTCTAAAGCAGGCATGGGCAACTGGCGTCATGCGGCCCCCACTCCATCTTTGTGTGGCCTGCAGATGAATTTAGAAAATAGTAAAAGGATATATGTACAGAAAAAAAAGAAAAAAATATATATATATCATGTTTGACCTTAAATTTGTTGTAAAGTTAAATTTGTTGTAAAATCTATGCTGGAAACAAAACATGAAAAATGTTCATATATAAAACAGTAATTTCAGGGTCTCAGAAAGCTGCTGTGGTGTCTTTCTAAGTGTAGCTGAGTGTGCTGACATTTGAGCCATAAAACACTTGATGATATCTATTACAGAATCTCTGTACAAGCCAAGATATCAAGGTAGTGAAAAAAGCCAAAAAACCTATAGCGTTCAAAGGATTAACACGTTTAATAACACAGCAGCGAACGTGCTGAATCCCGGGAGAGATGAGCAGATATAAAAAGATATCCAAAGCCTTGCAAATGCCAGTCAGTACTGTTCAATCAGTTATTAAGAAGTGGAACATTCAGGGATCTCTTGATACCAATGACAAGGTCAGGTAAAACAAGAAAGATTTCAGCCAAAACAACCAAAGGAGTTGTTCGGGATACAAAGAAAAACCCAGGAGAAATACGGGCTGCTCTGGAAAAAGACGGTGTGGTTGTTTCAAGGAGCACAATACGACAATACTTGAACAAAAATGAGCTGCATGGTCAAGTTGCCAGAAAGAAGCCTTTACTGCGCCAATGCCACAAAAAAGCCCAGTTTCAATATGCCTGACAACACATTGACATGCCTGACAGCTTCTGGCACACTGTAATTTGGGGTGACGAGACCAAAATAGAGCTTTATGGTCACAACCATAAGCGCTATGTTTGAAGAGGGGTCAACAAGGCCTATAGTAAACAGAATACCATCCCCACTGTGAAGCATGGTGGTGGCTCACTGATGTTTTGGGGGGGTGTGAGCTCTAAAGGCACGGAGAATCTTGTGAAAATTGATGGCAAGATGAACGCAGCATGTTATCAGAAAATACTGGTAGACAATTTGCATTCTTCTGCACGAAAGCTGCGCATGATATGCTCTTGGACTTTCCAGCACGACAATGACCCTAAGTACAAGGCCAAGTTGACCCTCCAGTGGTTACAGCAGAAAAAAATGAAGGTTCTGGAGTGGCCATCACAGTCTCCTGACCTTAATATCATCGAGCCACTCTGGGGAGATCTCAAACGTGCGGTTCATGCAAGACGACCAAAGATTTTGCATGACCTGGAGGCATTTTGCCAAGACGAATGGGCAACTTTACCACTTGCAAGAATTCGGGGCCTCATAGACAACTATTAAAAAAGACTACACGCTGTCATTGATGCTAAAGTTAATTTTTTTCTCTGTTGCCATGTTATGTTTTTTTAATTGTGCCATTCTGTTATGACCTACAGTTGAATATGAATCCCATAAGAAATAAAAGACATGTGTTTTGCCTGCTCACTCAGGTTTTCTTTACAAATGGTACACGTATTACCAATTCTCCAAGGGTATGCAAACCTTTGAGCACATCTGTATAAGGAACAGGCTTTCAGGTGTCTTCAGGTGGTGAACAAGTTCTGGCAAACAGGTTGTGGCTGAAGGACTTCCTGCTGGTGATGCTGTGTGGTGGCCAGTGGCGAAGTCCCCCTTTGAGCCAAAGGTGTGGAACTCTTGCCACACAGTCATCCTCCTCCGGGAACAAAACTACAGAAAACGTCATAATCTGAGAGCAATGTTTAGAAAATAGGTTTAGAAAAACAGCCAGTTGCAAATGTTACAGCAGCATAAGACACAAAGGCTAGCTAAGGAGCACTGTGGATACACAAAGATACACACAAGACACCTTAGTAACGGAATTTTAACAAGTGCAGGTTTAGCTAGTCTAGCTAACAACTGACAATGTTACTGCCAAGAGTTAGCTATCGCAAAAGTGGTTAACGTTACACAAAGAAACACAATATAGCTAACGTTACATACCAGTTGATATAAGTTACAAGGAATAAGTGTAACCTGTCTCTTCTGACACTAGACGATCTGCGTTGTGTTTTGGGTGATTAAACCGAGGTGTAGAAAGGAAGGACAGTGCACCATGTCTGCCAGTTCAGTTGTTTTTACTGTGCAGGTTTGTGTGGATGAAGAATGGGTCAAATCAAATGCTATACCTTACCCAACTAATTACTTGTACAATCTATATTTATTCAGAACTATACGTACAACGTAACATACCTGTGTAGATGAAGAATGGGACAAATCAAATGCTATAGTACATTTCTTGTTGATAGTTGCCTAACACATAAGAAAAATGAAAGGCACATTAAATATGATAAAAGAAGCTAACCTTTTCAGCACTTGAGAGCACGTTTCATGCGACGTTAGCTAGTTTTACTAATGTATTCGTCAGTTATCCCAAAACTCCCTTTAAAACATTGGTAAGATAATTTCTACACAAATACTTACATAATACACATAAATAAACATTTGGAATTGCATTCCAACATATATTTTGACTTTATACATTTGCATAAATGCTACACAAGAAAAACCTACCTCTCCTCAATTAAATTCAAGAGAAACTGACAAAAGGTGCAATCTTTCCTAATCACGTGATCACGTTAACACAACAATAGAAAGGTATATGAAGCTCTCAAAATCCATTAAATACAAAGATTAAGTACATAACACAAAATGTAAAAATAAGATTAATTAAAATATTTTGGTGGAATACATATAAATAATATATTATCCCCGTTACATAAGCACAACATATTCTAACTTGTTGATACACTAAGAAACATGATTTAGCTATGTTAGCTAAAGTTACTGTACCTGTTCAACTGTTGATATGCGAAGGACCAGAAAAGATCTGAAGAAGAAACATAAAATAGTAAGCTACCGAACTTTTGGGGACACAAAGGGTTAGATATTGCATCTCAGGCCAATGCTGTTTTTTTTCACTTTATTCGTCAAGCTCACTTTCTATAACTTGTTTTACCGCTTTTGGTTTAGAACTTCCGGTCAGCTACCAGTGACTTTGACTAAAGAATTCAAATTTTAATAGAATATTGTGAACAGTCACTCTTTCATACAAACAGGCATGATGTGCTTACGCAGTAGCCGAACAACACTAAATGTTAGTTATTGTCAGCGATTAGATCAGACAGAGACGAAGCAGAAGGCGGAGACGATGACTGTTGATTCATATATTTTAATGACGGTGGCTGAGTTGTGCTCATGAATAGCGAGACAATAACACACAAAGACAGAGGGAGCAGAGGGAACATTTATACTGGTAGGGGAAATGACTGGATGATGATCAGGTGCGCTAAACAAGACAACAGGTGTGATGGATGATGATGGGCGGTGGTGTTAGAAGGTGACATCAAGCGCTGAGGCCCGCCTCCTGCAGGGGGAGGATGAGCAGCAGATGGCGTAGTTGTCACAGTACCCCCCCCGACGCGCGGGGACGACCCGGAGGACGCGGAGCAGGACGATCCGGTCGACAGTGATGGAAGTCACGGATAAGGGCGGGGGCCAGAACGTCCCGCACCGGGACCCAGCTCCGCTCCTCTGGACCGTACCCCTCCCACTCCACGAGGTACTGGAGGCCCCCAGCCCGGCGTCTCGAGTCAACGATGGAGCGGACGGAGTACGCCGGGGCCCCCTCGATGTCGAGAGGGGGGGAGGGACCTCCCGAACCTCACACCCCTGGAGGGGACCAGCCACCTCCGGCCTGAGGAGAGACACATGAAACGAGGGGTTAATACGGTAGTCAGAAGGGAGACGTAACCGATAAGTTACCTCGTTGACTCTCCTCAGGACTTTGAAGGGCACCACAAACCGCGGGCCCAGCTTCCGGCAGGGCAGGCGGAGGGGCAGGTCCTTTGTTGAGAGCCAGACACGGTCGCCCGGACGGTACACCGGGGCTTCCCCGCGGTGGCAATCAGCGTATGTCTTCTGACGGCGGACAGCGAGCCTGAGACGAGCCTGCAGAGCTTCCCATGTGCCCGCTGCCCGCCTAAACCACTCGTCCACCGCAGGGGTACCGGTCTGGCCCGGGGTCCAGGGTGCCAGGACCGGCTGGTAGCCCAGGACACACTGGAACGGAGATATTCCCGTGGAGGAGTGGTGACGGGAGGTCAGTGCGTATTCCACCCACGGTAGGAACTCTGCCCACTCCCCAGACCGGTCCTGGCAGTAGGACCGAAGGAGCCTGCCCACGTCCTGATTGACGCGCTCCACCTGCCCGTTGGATTGGGGGTGGTAGCCCGAAGTCAGGCTGACCGAGACCCCCAAACGCTGCATAAAAGCTTTCCAAACCCTGGAGGTGAACTGGGGGCCCCGGTCAGACACTATGTCCTCGGGCACCCCATAGTGCCGGAAAACATGGGTGAAGAGAACCTCTGCGGTCTGTAGGGCCGTGGGAAGACCGGGCAGAGGCAAGAGACAACAGGACTTTGAGAAGCGGTCCACAACGACCAAGATGGTGGTTTGGCCCTGTGAGGGGGGGAGATCTGTTAGAAAGTCAACAGACAGATGGGTCCATGGTCGTTGTGGAATGGGTAAGGGGTGTAACTTACCCATTGGCAGGTGTCGGGGTGCCTTACTCTGGGCGCACACCGAGCAGGAAGAGACGTACACCCTCACG
>JACXGI010012524.1:0-22576 GCA_016801175.1 Esox masquinongy | reverse complement strand
CTTTGTACTATTTTCAATTAAATATAGGAATAAAAGATTTGCACATCATTGCATTCTGCTTTTATTTGCATTTTACATAGCGCCCCAACTTTTTTTTTGGAAACGGGGTTATAATAACTCAAAAGTGGTTTTACTTGTGGCTATATAAATGGCTGTACTTTATATGGATATTGTCATTACAAATGAAGTGATGTAGTCAAATGCATGTAATATTGTAGCCTGTTAAGAAAGTTGCAATGGAAAAACAATGACATTGTTGAAAGATTATTTCATTATTTTCCTGAAATAATTGTAAAGTAATTTACATATTTAAAAAATATATTTTCCACATTTACTGGTCTAGATTTCAGAATTTATTTTACTACTTAGCATTGTGTACTCATGGTCATTTTTCGTCACATTCCATGGCCAAAAATTTTGTCTGGGAATATTGATAAATTCAATATTCAACATATCCGCATAGAAATTATTGCACACATGGTTTAGGCAAAGATTTGCATGCATGTAAGCTTGATAAACGAGGCCCCTGGATCTTTTGGAGATTTCTACCAGGACCCACGTCTGGCAGTATTGCTCTAGCAGGTCCAGGCTCAGCAGTAGGCCATCTGATGTGACAGCAGGCACATGTCATCTGTGAAAAATACATATTTAACCTCTGAATTGGGTAGATTAACAAGGGGCTGAGGGTTTTTCTAGAAGTTTGGCCAGTTCATTGATGTAAATGTTAAAGAGCACAGGACTAAGGTTTCAACACTGACAAAAGATCTGCCTGTGGTTAAAGGATTGTCTTTGGTAGTGAACTGTGATGCTGGACATATTGCCAGTATATATTGATTTCATTACGTCATATGTATACTTAGTGTAGGAAGATTAAGATTGAAACCAGGATTACTGGAGAGGAGGGAGTCAGGATGAGTAGGTTTTGAAGAAAAATGTACACACCTGCCACAAAAGAGCAATATTCTTACATGAATCATCAATTATTATAACCTACAGAAGAGACAACTGGAGATAGCAACCAAAAAAAGCAATTTGAGCCAGATATCAAATCACTATTTACTTTAGGACATTTTGTGATAGGACATTGCTTGTTTGTGTATGCGTGTGTGTGTAGTATGCAATTAAAAGCAATTTTTGGACTCTTACAACAGAGAGTACACACGTTTTGTTTTTCCTGTCCTAGCTACTACATTCAGCTAATCGTTACCTGGCTAAATGCTATTGCAGGTCTAACTTCATGCCAGCAACAAACCAGCGAACATTTAACAGAATTCATGTTGATCTCCCATCTTCTCAAGTCCAAAGTACAATAGGATAAAATTAAATCACTGAACATTATGGAGAAATGTCTAAAACCATAAGTCCAAAGACTTGCATGGTTTTGGAAAGGACAACTTTTAGCTAGCTAGTCACCAAAAAAGAACAATAACTGAGGATTTTTGACTGTCAATTACATTTTGACTTGGATTTGATTGTTGTGTAGCCAGATCCATGCTGGCTTTCCTTGGAGGGATTTTGTACCACAATGACTACCCACAATTGAGCTTGGCCAATTACTTTGTATATATTTCTTTTGAAGGGATGCCAAATGCGAATTGGCTTCCATCAATCAAGTGGTATGACCATCATACTCTTTTTAACCAGACAGCATGAATTACATGTTTTACACGTAGTGAAATATAGTGGGCTGTTTTGCGCCTTCAGATGATATTTTCTCTGGTAGAGATTCAGACACTTGCAAAATTGAAGAAAAAATAATAAAACTAAATTCGTAATTATGTTTTCTGTTTTTTTTTTTGGGAGGTCTGACTTCCATTTCAATAATTTTGTCTTGGATGACAAACACCTCAGTGCTTTTTGCCGGACCGCGAAAGCGAAGCCTGTCAAGAAGAGTGAATGTCTCTTTGAGTGAGTGTGTGAGTGAGTGACTCTTGTTAAATAGCGTAGTAGTTAGAGACGCAGACCTGCAATCAATAGGTCCCGTGTTTCAATCTTGTCACAGTCAAAGAAAATTATGCATTAGGATTTGTTCAGACAAAAACCTTATTAAGATTTGATAGACAACAACTTTGCTGGCTCCAACCTTCAATAGCTGTGTTATAGTAAGCCTTCAATAAAACTTTTTATATTGCAACTATTTCTGGTGGATTTTCGAAGTACGTATCTATGCATGCTTTTTGGGGTAATATAGGCTAGATCAAAACCCCTTTGGCAGTAAAAGAGTAGGGGTTACCACAATTCTCTTGTCTTTTTACTTGACAAAATAGTCAGTTATCGTCACCTATATTGATAGTTATTGTATCAATGTCATTCACGAATGAAAGAAAACCAATGTTTTTTGACATGAAATGAAATAGCTTTGGCAGTGTAAACTTCATATTCAGTCTCACTAGCAATTACTCAATTTTTATGACTATTCCAAGTAGTAAGTTAGATATTAGTAAGCCTATTACTGGCTAATAAGCTGTTAAAACGGCCAGTGGCAAAAGCCATACATTTCATAGATGCTATTTGTGGTGGAGGTAAACTTAATAAGAAACGTTTAACACAATGCTTAATGGTGTCTAGCGAAATTTTCAAACCTGGTGTGATGTTGATGCGTGACAAAATGATCGAATGTCGAGATGCTATGCCTACACTGGGCAAACATACAGCACCATGGTGTAGTGGTTAAAGACACAGCCACTCATGTGGAAGACCTGGGTTTGATTTCAGTGAGGACAACAACATTTATCACTTTTAATTGCGGGCTGGCTGAACTAGGCTTGCCTGGTCCCTTTTCTGGTTTAGAAGTTAATAATAAATACAATATTTTTGTCCAGTTTTATCAGTATGTGTAGGTGTAAATATGAATCGGTTGTGAGATGTTTTGTTATAAATCGTATTTGGCTTTTGATCAAGACTTGGACCTCATATGTTGAGACCAGGTTTTTTTTTAAAACCTCTCCCATTAATCAGACTAGCACACCTGATTCCAGTGTCATTCGATTAATTAGATGACTAAGATCAGTACAGGGCTACAACAAAACTGTGAAATGTCTGCTGGTCCCTGAGGAGTGGTTTGAGAAATTAGCATAGCCATTTTCAGGCTGCAAACCTTCCAGAATAGTTTTTTTTGCACGTGCTGTCCTTGTTGGGTATGGGGGAATTTACTCATCCTCCCAATGTCAGTGATCTTGGAGGTTATGCAGTCTAATGGTTGCCCTGCCATCGGCACCTGTCACAAAGGGTTCTTCAATTTCCTGCTGGAGGCTTACGAGTCGGTTTAGGTATGTCGTGCTGTGACGGCTTCCGTCCTCCTGAGATGTGGAGGGCCGCACTGCGAGCAGGGAGAAAGTGCTGAGTCCCTGTGTTCTCCAGGTTGACGCTGTTCTTGCCTATTTCAGGGGGAAATTCCGATGTCGGGGGACATCGGAATTGCTGCTTCAGCCTTCACCTCGGCGCCTTGGGGCCTGCATCGTTCCCAGTCCTAGTGATTATGCATCTTAGTGTGCATTGCTGGACATCTGTCCTGACGTGTCCAGTGTGCATTCATTCTGCGGATGTGGTTCGTTTTATCTGGTTCAGTATCGATTCTGGTGGGATATGGTCTTTCAACCTTGATGGGTACCTATCTGTTTTCGATGTGGCCCATCGGGTCCTGCTCATGTCTTGTGTGGCCTGGAGGAGGTAACATTTCCATAACTTTGAGCACAGGAAAGGACACTCGAGTAGTAACGGACACCTGATAGGCTACTCATGGTTGTGATGGTCTGTAGGTGGGGTAGGTAGCTACAGTGTAGTAGTTGCTAGTGTAGTGTGTGATGGCGTATTCATTAGCTGGGGATAGCAGATGGGGTGTCTTCTTGCTGCTCGGTTGTGGTAGTGGTAGTTCTAGTAGGTCAACTATCCTGCAACTATCGTGCGTATTAAGCTGCAATTTCTGAGGAGCGCGATTCCGTAGCTGACTTTTGTCTTGTTATGCCTAGTGTACGCTCTGTAGTCTTGTAGTCTTCTCGCGCACATCACATTTCTGTCGTCACACTGTGGTCTGTCACTGTGCAGTCGGGTGTATGTACATCTGTGTGTTTCTATGTATACATGTTTGTGTGTGTATGTTATGTGCATGTACGTCTATGTGCGTACAAGCGCACATGAGGCAGCAATGTATCTATTTGTTTGGGGGTTGGCAATATGTTCCCTCCATTTTTGCAAACCAGGTATGCTACATCGCACATCTACATCTGGTCGTTGCGTGCTTCCTTGATTGTCTGTGTCTTTGTCACTGGTCAGGTGTACTGGATGTTGCCTGGCTGCTATCTTCAAGTTGTTTTTATTCTAGCTGCGCCTCTACGATTTGGAGATTGTTTTGCATGTGCCCGTCTCTTCGCAATGGATGCTTCCTATGCAGGGTCTCGCTCCATTGTGGATGGTTCCCTTGCCGTGTATGGCACTGTCTTTAGCTGCAGAACTCTGGTGTATTTATTATCTGGTGTTATTCTGTCAAATGTGTTGAGTAACTCTGCTCTCACAGTAGAGCTGAGGCATGCTCGTGCTGTGTTGGGGGTTTACAGGAGTGTTTCTGGGATCTATGATTGTGGGATGTGATCTCGTCTTCTTATCACAGCATGCGTGCACTCCATATTCACAGCACTATGGAGTGAGCAGTGGTCAGATGGTACAGCATTAATGGAAGTTTTCAATCAAGAAACGGGGTCTATTACCCTCAATCACATTACTCCAGCAGTGACACATACAGCATGTGGTTGTGATGCTAACAGGGTGGAGCTTCCAAATTTACGTTCTTGTGCAGTATGCAAGTCCTTGTGCAGGGGTTTGCATCATGCTGGGTTGATACCCAACCGTCTACGTGCTTACTCCGGAGAGCAACGTAGATCTGATTTATCTTACAACTTATCAAGTTTTCCTTCATGTCTGCATGGTTGCCTGCAATGACATTGCTGCTGTATTACTGATCTACTCTTGCTCTGCATGTGATTCTCTTTTCTGCAATTCATGTTTGTCATTACCCTGATTACTGTTTGTTGATGCATTTATTCTTTTGATTCCATGTCTCTTTACCAGCAATGATGTCGCCTGAGATCCGCTGTTCTACTTTGGTGCAGACAAACTAATGAGATATTCTTGGTTGTTTAGCCAGATCTTCTCGCACAGCCAAGGTCAAGGGTTATCTCCAATCATACTCCATGTTCAAATCGACCGGGTGTTCGCCAAGTTGGTTGTTCCCATACACAAGATGGCAGGTTCATCTTGCTCCAGCGAGTCCACAGGGGTGGCATATGGGAATGACTGCCATCTGACAGCACAAGCGAGGGGATGGGAATGAATGCTCAGTCTAGAGAGTTCACAAGCAGCTGGTAGCAGAATGGCAGGCTGGCTGCCTGGGGGCGGTGACTGGCTGGCTGGATCCAGCACAGTTGTATATCACGCAGTATCATAGGTCAACTGTTATATGGTGTCTGGCAGTGGCTCCGTTGGTTTTTGGGGATCAGTACTGCATAACTTGCTCACTGCCTGTGGGGATTGCTATTAATGATATTATGGTGTTGATATTGTTATTAGTAGTATTGTATACACGATCATGTGATGGCAGGGAGTTTAAATTATGTTGTGCAAGTTCTAATAAATGGTTAAACTAAAACATGGCATTTTCTGTCTGAAATTAGCATAGCCAGTTCAGACAGGAAACCCGAGTGGCCATTGGTCAGCGACATATCAGCTGACGTCTGGGAACGCTCCTATTACAATATCAGATTTCATACTGACTATTTAATTGTCAGGTTACTCAGTCTGTGTGCTGGTCTACTAGCATGCAGGTGTGAACGCACCCACCACCCCTGCCTCCACCTGGTTGGTTCTGTGTTTCTATTTCAAGGGTGGGATCGGTACTACGTAACTTGCTCATTGCCTATGGGGATTGCTACTAATGATACTATGGTGTTGATATCGTTATTAGTAGTATCGCATACACAATCATGTGATGGCAGTGAGTTACCCCAGAGGAGCAGAACCTAATGACAAGACCTGTATAAATTGTTGTGAATGTTCTAATAAATAGTTAAAATAAAATGTGTTGTTTTCTGTCTGAACCACCGGTTGTTATAAAACTAAAATAAAACTAAAAACCTTCTCCATGTTACTTCTTAATAAATGCAATCTGTAATTGTTTGGGACAACATTTTCTTTGTTCTTACCAAAAGGGGTTATACAGTGAAAATCAAAATTCTACACACCCTTATTGAAAATACCTGCTTTCGTTTATATAAGGCAGAAATCAAGACAAATCATGTCATACCTTTGTGAGGGAATCTCCATTGCCCTCTTTAGGTTAATCTGCAGATTTTATATAGGATTGAGGCCTGGGATCTAACTGGGCCATCCAGGACATTGATATTCCTTTTTGTAAGAAATGCCTTGGTTGGTTTTGCTGTGTGCTATGTAGCATTGTGGTGAAATTCTTCTTTAACTTCAGTTGAACGGAAGCATCCCCACAGCATGTTGCTGAATTCACCACGCTTGACTGGAGGAACTGTAACTTGGATTATGAACTGTTAGCTTTGTGCCAAACACACGATTCGTTTCATCAGACCACAACAAATTTTCCCACTAAGCCCCGAATGTATTGTGATCCTAGCGACACCTCTGCTGATTAGCTTTCTCCTTGCTCTGTTAGCAATTTTGAAGGGATATCTTGATCTTTGCAATGTCTTGGTGGTGCCATCTTGCTTCTACTTCTTAAAGTATAGAGACTATTTGGGGTGTTTTTCCGTGTTCCTAGATATATGGCTGCTGGAAGTGTTTGAACATGTTGCGCTGGGTGAGTTCAACCAACAGTGTAGTTTGTTGAACATGTCTGTCTAATAATTAATGACTTCATGCTTTGTAGCAATTTTTAATGTGGCCTTTTGCTCAGTCACACCAGTGGCAGGTATATTTTTTTGATTGGACATGTCTCAGTATTACTGTTCACACGGCACTAGCTAACAACATCAGAAAAACAAGTTTGTAGGCTACACATCTGTTAGTACAATGGATGTGAGGAAATTGGAATATCTCTCCTTGCATCCTGCACCCCAGTCTCACTCCAAAAACCCATCAAACGACAATGCTAGTTGTATCTCTAACTTTTCAACTGTGCCCGAGGCGCTGTGTTGTGTGAATCCACCTGCTAACACTGCTTGTAGCATGGTAAGTTGTCATTATTTAATGCTTTTGCTAATCTAAGATAAGCATTAATGTTTACTCCAAAGCATTTTCTGCATGATTTAACAAGCAACATATGTGCAGTGCATTTACAGATGTCCCATGATTAATGTTTGTAGATGTAGTGATGTAGGCATCACTAGCCACATGACTACCTTATGCCATTGCCTATTCAAGTAGCCTACCTTATGCATTTGGTTGAATCTGGGAATCATTTAATAGAGACACAAGAATTTGGTTGTGCCTAACCATCTTTCAGGAAATCTAATGTTTACAGGCCCCCACCTAAATCCCATTCTAGCCTAAACATCAAAGGACAATACCTTGACAAGCTTAGGTGTAATTCAGTGGGTTAAATGCCTGCACACCCTGCAACTCTCCAGATAAGGGGTGCTGTTATGTGTTTCGCACAGTAGCCTAACATAGAAGTTATTGTCCTTGGTGTGTTTATCAAGAGAAAAATATGAGATGGTAGAACTATGGGATCATAGACCAGCAACTTTCTATTTAGATTTGGGCTACATTTAAATGCAGCCAGTTACTGTGGCAAGTTATTGACTGACATTGTATGTTTATTAAACTAAACTAAGGGCTGTGACAACTTGCATTTATTTAATTCCAGTCCAAGCACTGTCCATAGTTTGCAATAAAACAGTCTGTCTTTAATAAAATGCACTGCTTTTAAACAGAAAAGTATGTATTAAGAGCAGTTAATATTTAATTGCAGTTAATAATTAATTGCAGTTAATCGTGATTAACTACATAAGATTATGCAATTAATCGTGCTTAATTATTTTACAGCACACACATATATATATGAGTATATAGCAGCAGCAGTCTTTTAATTAGGGTCTTCAAAGTCTTCCATGATACATGTAATGACTTTGAAATTATTTTATATCCCACTCATGATCTGAATCTTTCAACAATAAGAGTGATATTTTATTGGCTCCTTGTGGACCATGAATATCTCTGCAGTGTGCAACCATGTAACCTTAAAAGGAAATCCTAATGAACAGCTGATTATATTTACGGATAATCAGAATCACTTCAGTTGATGTCAGGTCACAGACAATTCCCTTGTACAAGATTTGGAATGGATTATGTCCAATTTGAACATTTACAACCTCCATTATAAAGGGTTTGCTTGAAGGAATTGCATTCGCCTTTAGTCCTCTTATAAGTTAACGGGGTCATGATCCTCTGTATTAAAATGTTTCTCGCAAAAATTGTATGTCTCGTTGTATGTCTAGTTCTAGTAGATTCCACGATTCTCTCGTCTTTTCACTTGATGAAAAAGTTATCGTCACCTTTATTGATAGTTATTTTGTATCAATGTAATTCACGAATGAAAAAAAAAAGTATGTATGCTTTGGCAGTGTAAAGTTGAGTCTCGTTAGCAATTGCTCAATTCTTATGTCTATTTCAGTAAATTAGTAGATACTGGTAAAGCCTATTACTGGCTAATACGCTGTTAAAACGGCCAGTGGCAAACACCATACAGTTCATAGATGCTTGTGGTGGAGGTAAAATTAGTAAGAAACATTAGTCAGTTTAACACAATGCTTAATGGTGTCTAGCCAGTGGGTGAGCGTGTAGTGTCGTGGCGTCGGTGGTGTCGTTAGCCCTGGGCGTCCAGGGCTATAGCCCCAGATATCAAACGGACCAAATAAATAAATAAAGAATAGCCCCTGATCTATTCATCTATAATTCCAATCGCGCATTATGACAATGTAGACGTGTAGGCCGCTAGCGTGTACATCAAAATTTTCCACATGTACATTCAAAACCCTGTACTTCCTGTCCTGGGCGGGGCAGGAGGGTGGGCTAAGCCCCGAATGTATTGTGATACTAGCAATGCCTCTGCGTGGCATAGTGGCTAAAGACAGTGCATCTCACATGGGAGACCCAGGTCCGAATCCGGTGAAGGCAATAGTATTTATTAATTTTAATTGCGGGCCAGCTGAACTAGGCTTGACTGGTTCCTTTTCTGGTTTTGCTATATTTTCATATGTATCTATAATATTTAATAATTCTACCAAACTAAATTTATGTATATTATTGCTATACTTGCCATATCTATAATGTTCAATACTACTACCCAGATTACTGCTAGTGTACAGCACTCTTTTTGCTGGACCGTGTAAGCGGAGCCGGCCTAGAAGAGTGAATGTCTCTTACTGAGTGAGTGGACTGACTTGCTGACTACCCGACTGACTGAGTACCCCTTGTTAAATAGCGTAGGGGTTAGCAACGCGGACTACAGAACAACAGGTCCCGCATTCGTCTCCCGTCGGAGTCAGAACAAATTATGCCTTAGGATTTAAGGACAGACAAAAACTTCAGTGGCTACAACCATCAGTAGCTATGTTATAGGAAGCCTAAAGTAAAACAGTTCTGTCGGATTTTTGTATTATGCATTAGGATTTTTTCAGGATAAACAAAAACTTGGCTACACGATTCTCTTGTCCTTTCACTTGATGAAAATGTCAGTTATCGTCACCAGTATTGATAGTTACTGTATCAATGTCATTCACGAATGGCAAATAAGCTGTTAAAACGGCTAGTGGCAAAAGAGGATTTGTTCAGGATAGACAAAAACATCGCTGGCCACAACCTTCAGTAGCTACGTTATAGGAAGCGTAAAATAAAACTGTTTACTGTTATATTGTGACTATTTCTGGTGGATTTTCGAATTATGCATTAGGATTTGTTCAAGATAGAAAAAAATTCACTGGCTAAACGATTCTCTCATCTTTTCATTTCACGAAAAGTCAGTTATTGTCACCTATATTGATAGGTTACTGTATCAATGTCATTCATGAATGGCTAATAAGCTTTTAAAACTGCCAGTGGCAAAAGCCATACAGTTCAGAGATGCTATTTGTGGTGGAGGTAAACTTAATAAGAATCGTTAGTCAGTTTAACACAATGCGCAATAGTGTCTAGTGAAATATTCAAACTTTGCGTGATGTTAATGCGTGACAAAATGATCTAATGTTGAGACGCTATGCGGTCCGTGTAACGCTCATCTGAGCTGGGAATAAGAACATGATCCAGTCTCGCCGAGGCCAATAATCCAATTAAACTTTTTTCAGTCGATGAACCAGAAATCAGAAAATTGAAAAAGTCCATAAACCTAATTTTCAATTGTTTTGATATATATATATTTTTTTTCAATATATATATATATATTTCTTACATAATTCTCACTACTTATATATTTCTCTTTTCTTCTTATATAATTCTCACTTGCTTATATAATTCTCACTACTTAGTTGTCTGGTGCCATGTCACACTTTTAATTGTGCAGGATAACGCTGTGTTGTTTGGTGCATTTGACAAGTAAACCTTGAAACTTGATTGTAATGATAAACACAGTTGAAACCAAAGACTAAAGCGGGTGTTTGTTTAGGTAGAAAAGACACATGAACAACTAACCCCTCATTCAAACATAAGCGGCATGCTGTTGTTGAAAGCAGAAGCGCTGCATTGCTAGCCATTCAAAAAAGGCTTCCCGTCCCACTCCTAGTAATAGCATCCAGCTGCAGCCCCGCAGACTCGGCTGGCTAAAAGTCATACTTCCGTTTCATTACTTCCTTTTCGTAATTTCCAGACCCACTCCTCGCAATTTCAAACTGTTGTCACTTGAGTAACATTAGTACTGTTTGGATAATTCCACCGTTGTTTACTTCCGTTTCATAATTTCCCTTATATCTACCTCTTGCTAAAACTAGCTTGTTGGTGATTACTTAAATACCTGGACAATATTGCAATTGCAATATTTGTCAAAGAAAACGTTATTCAATATTTTATCCAACTCGTGCAGCCCTACTTATACATAATACAGTTAAAAACAGTACATGTAAAACCTACATCTAAATTATAACAATATGATTTAGAATACATCAGCATAGCTATACAGTATTATTCAACCCACTAACAATATCTATAGAATCACTTCAGATAGACATAAAACAAACTGTTTTCTATGTTACAGCTTTTCCAACTAAACAATCTGTAATGTTATTAACTATGAATATTACATGTACATTACTAGTATTAGCTTACCAGAGTATCTCTTTACCACTGTTGTCTAAGCTAGAAACCGAAACAACTTTGTTTCACATGTTTATACTATCCTAACTCAAAACTCTTAAAAGGTCATACCAATTTTTAGTTGTACATCAACAATGATTATATCATTTGCATAGAAATGCCAAAATGATCAGACACACAATTTCCCAAGCATTCAAGCTCAACACGAAATCAACTCTTAAAACTCTTAACTCTAAAAAATGTTTTAATGTGCATTTTAACAAGATATTTTATCTCAATGAGATAATTTCTATAAATAAATGATTAAAAAAAAAGCCTAATGCACAGTCAACTCTTCTGCCCTAAAATCAACTTTCTGGGCACTCTCTGGGAAATCAGGGGTCCAGAAAATATCCCCGGAGAACCCCACGCTTCCTGTTACTGGAGTACCCCACACAGTCATTAAAAAAAGCACTCTGCAGATAGGACACAAATTTCTTCCCTTACAGCCCAGGGCATCTTGTTGAGGTTCACCACACCTAAATCAAGAACAAAGGATTAGAATGAGCATGCTTATATTTACAATACTACCAAACACAGCATAATACACAAAACAGGTGAAATACAGACAGATTACTGTTATATATCAATCAACTGTGATTTAACATATTATAATGCTGTACCACTGCCGTCCTGAACACAAGTTTGATAAGTGAATATACTTTTTATTCAAAATGTCAAAAACATTTAATAATACCTAACAGTATAGTATGATAATTGTTGATTTGGACCTGAAAGTTGAATTACTTTTCTAACTATTTAGAAAATGCTCTCGAGCCAGCCAAAGTGGGCCAGCTGTCTCAACTGTTGCTTGCTCACCACATCCCATATTTGTGCATAATATACTGATTAATATCCGTAGTAACTCATTTAGAGTCTATAGACTATGAGCACATCGGTTTTGTCCATGGAGACTCTTCAAATATGTTTATATATTCTAAAAACACATGACACGTTGACAGTTTATGTAGCTACAGTACTATTGGCAGCTACAGTAGCCAGTTACTGTATATAGCTACATTAGCAAACTTGAAACAATGGCCAGTTTTACAAGTGACCTGACCCAGTACCTTGAAAACAAAGAATGCTAGGGTGTATTTTTTGGGTAATCAATGCTGTTCGGCTATTTTACGTGTGAAATCGCTACTGCAATAATTTGGCTCAAAGCTAACGTAAACCTGTATCTATCTACATAACTTTTGTTATAAACAACATGTAGCTACAGTACTATTGGTAGCTACAGTAGCCAGCTACTGTATATAGCTACATTAGCAAACTTGAAACAATGGCCAGTTTTACAAGTGACCTGACCCAGTACCTTGAAAACAAACAGTGCTAGTAACTAGCTAGCAATTTCGACAGATAGAAAATGTGTATGTATTTGAATGCTGACTTTATCTATAAATTATCTAGTTTAAATGTTTAATAATTTTCTTACCGGTGTCACCTAAAAGCAAAAACTAGTCTTCAAAGTTAAAAAAAAAAGTTTTTGCAATCAAATATTGATATTTTTTGCACTTTAAGCCTGCCCACAGCTGTCGGGTTAAAGTGCAAATGAAGAACTAGTGTTTCAATCAAAAAAAAGTTTCAAAAGCAAAAAAAGCACCTCAAGCAAAGGGGACAGTCTATCCAAAATGGAGGGCAGTTGATAGTCAAATTTAATTGGAGTTTGTTTTAAAATACATTTTTGGTTCTCAAAATATTTTTTGAGAAATAAATGCATTAATTTTTGCGCTCTATTACAAAATATTTGATTGCAAAAACATTTTTTTTTTTCTTTGAAGCCTCATTTTTGCTTTCAGAACAATTGTTTTTGATTGAAAAGGAAAAAGTTTTGCTCTCGACAAAAAGACACAAATGTACCTTCATATCCACCAACGGTTCGGTATTTACAAATGTATGCGTGATTTCTGTTTCTCTACCTCGCAAAAACGAAGCAAATGAGAGCATCATGGTAATGTTTAATGTGATGGCTGATTTCACAAGTTCTTCTGAACATAGTAAAACAAAAAGGTGCGCTGTGACAAACACAATGGGAACTTGGCAAAACAGATCATGACCACTTTCGATGTAAGCCCGCGTGATTTTGGACTGTTACGCATGCAGGTACCCTGTATGTGCGTTTGTGTTTTTCCCCTTCTGCCTTTCCCCAGGTGTCCTTTATGTTCCTGATTGTGCTCGTTGATGTTACCCACCTGGCAGTCATGAGTGCGTCGCCTGACTGCTGAGGTGGACCAATCAGTGGACACCCATCCTAATTGCACCACCTGTTCCTTTTTCCATTACCCAATCGCATCACACATCCCTGGTTTAAAAACCCAATAAGTTGGTTCTCCCAGAGAGACTCTTTTGATTTACCCCACATGGACATAGACACTCTTGAGATACAAAGTTTTTTTTGATAGACAGACTCTTTATACATACATACATACATACATACATACATACATACATACATACATACATACATACATACATACATACATACATACATCACTCAGTTTAGCACATACATCTCACTTTGTCCTGTTTCATGTGAGTATGTATTGCTGTGGTGTTTTGTTTGGTGTTGTCTAGTCAATTGTTTGCTGTGTGCTGTTTCGTCCTTGTTCAACCTGTGTTTTTGTATGTCCCTGTGTCCCTGGGAAAAGGGTTTTTTAGCAAGTTGCCCTTGGGCATACACAACCCGTAGGAAAACTTTTTGTCTAAAAACACGAGTTAGAACTGAGCGGACCACCCACTGTATTTTTGTATTAGTTAGTAGTCAGCTAAGTGGTTCTTAAGGCAGGCAAGTTCAGTTTAGGGGTGTTTGGACTATATTATTTCATTTCTTGGGTCCAGCTCAGCCCCTTTTCCCTAACCCCTTTACCGTGTGTTTATAATAAACGTTTTATGTTTGACGGTAGCTTTGGTTGTCTGTGTCATTTGTTCTCACTATTCCTGTACACTACACCACTTTGCCTGAGTTTTATGTTATGGGTCTCTGTACCATCCACCCTAGACTGCTAGAGCCACAGGGTTTGTAACATGGACCATATATGAATCTTCCAAAGAATCCACAATAAACTACATTTAACAAAGTACAGACCTAGGCTTCGACAGAGCTACAATAGCTATTTACCAATTTTTTGGTGGTTCTGTCACTGTTGTTTCAATGGTGAAGATTAAATCATAAGACAGTTTGTCCTGTAATATAGCTGTCCCATGGTGTGTACTTTGTCACTCTGCCTCTCTCTCAATTCTGTCTCTTTGTCTCTCAATTCTCTCTCTGGCCCTTTCCCTGTTTCTCACAATGTGCAAATTGTAAAATAAATAGACAAATATTGGTAATGTTTGTTGTGCTCCAATGATTACCCTTTTGTCATGGTAAATCTTACTGATGTAATTGCACATAGCAGTTTTTTGCAATTTTTTTGTGAATTTGTGTGATCTGAGGAAAATGTGTCGCTTATGTGATCATAAATTTGGCAGATGGTTAAGATATGCAGGTCTGTTTCATTCTCATTGTATAGAGTGCACATATTCTGCCTTTGCTGGAGTATCTGGTCTGCCCGTGATGGCCTCTCAACATGAAGGCCATGTTCAAAGAAATCAAGTCTGTAAGAAATCAAGGTTGTTCTGAATAGTTAGTCACAGTGGTCAGGTATTCTGCCACTGTGTACTCTGTTTAGGGTAAGGTAGCAAATTTGCTCTGTTTATTGGTTGATTCTTTCAACCAGATTTTTTCCAGTTTGTCGGATAGTTTTCTTTTTGTTTTCTTATGATCTGACTGCGTGTCTCCTCTTGGGCTTAGTAGGGAATGTTTGTATGTTTTTCAGTCTGTCTATGTCTCTCCCTCTCTCTTCCACCATCTCTCTCCCTTTCCCTCTCTCTCTCTTTGTCGTTATTTCTCTGTCTCCCTTGCCATCTCCTCCCTTTCCCTGTCTATGTCGCTTTCTCTTTTTCTGTCTGTGTGTCTGTGAGCTTCAGCCTTTCTGACAGGCGTCTTTGATTTCTTTCCCAACTCAACACTCCACTCTGAGATTCCACCCAGGCAAATTCCCCCAATTCTTTTTTTCCTTCTATGTTGAGTATAAAGACCAATTTCCTTCAGTCCACAGCTGGAGTGAAATTAACCCTCCAAAGAGTGCAGCTGGATCCAAATCTTTAGATATTTAGCTTCACCTCAAGAAACACATATTGAGGTTAACACTACACTTGTTACAGAATCATTTGGATAGGAGCACTTCTAAAGATGCCTAATCATTTTCAGGAGTGGTAGCTGTGAATGTGATTGTCGGAAACTGGACGGTTGTACCATTCAGCTGGTGTGTAACCACGCTGGAGAATAGAGAGCAGCTCAGAGCAAAATATGTATCTAATTTCAAGTACGATTAATGCATGAGCTTTGTTTTCGTCTTTGCGACTTCATTTGCACCCTTAAGTCAAAGCAGTTCATTTCAATTACCAGGCTGAGCTCTCTCTCTCTCTCTCTCTCTCTCTCTCTCTCTCTCTCTCTCTCTCTCTCTCTCTCTCTCTCTCTAAGGGCTTTGTGAGGACATAATTCTGTGACAATCAGTGATTATTTGCATAAAAGGATAATTTACTTTCTCACAATTTCAATGCGGGTGCACTAATATACCTAACACATGCAATCACCCACCATGATCAGGGATGGCATTAGATCCAGAAGAGCTGCTGCCACCCACAGACATCTGAGCTGAGATGGATGAAGAGCTGAGACTGAATGCGTGATGAGAATATCTATCCCCTGTTGATATAGTAGGGGTTAGAGAAACACTACATATTTCTCCTAAAACTGCTTGGAGAATATGTCTAGGTTATACCAACAACTTTTTTAAGGAGTGTTATGTTTAATTAATGACTGCAACTTCATTACAAAAGTTAGTGACATTTAGGAACATATCTAATCAAAAATTGTGGAGGTTTTGTGGGGTTTTGGGGAGGTTTTATGGATTTTTTGGAATGTTTAGTGGGTTTTTGGGGAGGTGTGTGTTTTTTGATTTCCTAATGTAGATGACAACTGCTTTAGATATTAATGTCAATTATCTTACATTATATTTGTCAAATATGACTGGATATTATGTATATCCATTCTATTTTAGAAGAAAATTAAGTGAATTATTGAAGAAATTAAGGGAAAATGTAATTAATAAAACTGTGATCTGTTGTTCTCAGATAGCTATAATTAGATTAATACACTGATTGTAAATCTCTTCCGATGAGAATCTTTCCCAAACGACAGATGTATATGTAAATATTACATTCTGCAACAACAAACAAAGGATTGCCAGAAAAACGATAGATTTAAGCATGCAATCTCTTAATCTTACTGGTAATCAGAGCACATGACCAATTACATCCATGTATGTCGATATGGTAAAAATGTGCTTACAGAGAGAGATGGAGACAGAGAGATATGGAGCGAGTGAGAGATAGGGAGGAAAAGAGCGATAGGGAGAAACAGAAAGAGAGAGAAAGGGGAGAGTAGCAACATTGATAGAGTTGATGGTAGCTTTCATTGATGTGGCAACACACTGGATTTGGAGTCTGGTCACTCCTCATGTGGGATGGCGACAGCTTAGCTTATTTAACGAGAGTGAAGCAGAGGATGAAGAGTAACATTCAGCGTCTGAGTGATCATCTAGAAGGATCTGTTATTGCTCGGATTAGTAATAATTTAATACAGCCTCTTCCCCATCCTAAAGGCAATACGTTTAATCTACTATTAAGCTACATGGTGTTTGATAGCCTGGTGCTACAGGCTATACTATGCGGCTGAGACCACCTATGTGAGACACCTCTTTAGCTGTGTTTGTCTGAAACACGGCATCGCCATGGAGCCTAATCGACATTCAATACGGAGCCCTCCAATCGCTCTGCCTAAGGACCTTCATTTCCATGGTAACATTGTAAAAACACCCAGTGCACCTTCAGAGAGACAGACAGACAGACAGACGGGCAGGCATCCTCCAGTGGTCACACGCTGTCTTGGTTGTGTGTATATACACACACGTCTCTCTTGAATTATTCCCAAGTCCGATCTCTCTTTTTTTTTTCTGACCTCCCCCCTTCAGAAGAGCGACCCGTGTGCGTTAGGACAGTTCCGTATGGAGAGCAGACCTAAGGGGTGAAGGTCTCCCCTTCCTCCAGCGCATCCTTTGACTCCTGTCGCCCTCCAAACCGGCACAACCGCCGCCAGCCCCCCAAACAGTGAATCAATACAGCAGTGTATTCAGGGATTGCATGTCAGCTCCACTCTGAATGCACAGCAAGGAGAAGCATGGTGGGAGGCGTGGGACTTGTAGGGAGACTGTGGAGCTGCAGGCTGCTAACTGTTCTATTCCCTTTACCTATTCTCTCCCATCAGCACAACCAATTAAAACGGAGTAGCCACGTTTTGTTTGTAATTAACAGGCTGCTCCGTGAAGTACCGTAACGAGACACTGTTTGCACCTAGTGATTGCCTTTGTGCTTAAATGGACTTCTACAATGTATGCCCACGCTTAAGAGGTACTGGGGACTGTTTACACTGTGGTGTATTGGAAGGGAAATGGAGACAAAGATGTAGTTGAGATGTTCCCTTTGGGTTGTCATCTGAAAACTGAAAAGTTAGGGAGACAGATATGCTTGTCATTCTATAGTTGCACCTAATAGTAAGCTTTTGAATACAGCAAGAGAACCAGAGATTCAAACCTTAAACCGCTCCTTTAAAACATTTTCCTCAAATCTAGAAGAGCCCATCTTCTATGACAATGACTTAAGAGCACTAGGAGTATGACAACTGTTCCGATATGTAAGGAAAATGAAGACAAATCATTTCAAAAGGAACATCACAGACCACTGCAGATGAAATGTCTGTAGAATTTGTGAATCCTCAAAGTCTCTAAATGTGGAACCATTCTCATTATCAGCTCACCTTCCTTATAAACCAGGACTCAATTAGGACATGTGAATTGGATGGAACTGTTAAATATTTCTGTCAGACAAGGCTTATTACAGTTTCTCCATCCTGTCAAGTCTTATCAGTTTTCAAGGGCAGACTTAACCCAAAATGCCAGGTGAGCAAATCATTTTTTTGGCTAATGTGCCTGTCTAATTTGAGTATTTTATGCAAAGTTATAATTATTTACCAAGAAATTGAGTCCTGAAGGGAGAAAAAGTGTATGGTATGGGGTCCCCAGTGGCCACTGGGTCAATTACTTTTAATTGAAGGTCAATTACTGATGCCAGTCTGCCCCTGACAGTGAATTTCTCATCAGGTCAGCATCCATCGACATGTCTCTGTATCTGTCTTATCCAATATAAGCAACTACAAAAGAGCTTGAATGTTCTGCTTCATATGTAGATCCATGAAAAGGTTTTGGTTGATGAGATAATTTAAATAAATCTATCAAACCAATCTAGGAGATGGACTAGGTACTTTGGAACTCATCAGTAACCTAGCCATACTTCTTCAGAACTCTATCACGTGGATTCCTGTGTAACCGGTGTGAAATGGCTAGACTGTCAGCGATGCAAGTACTTCAATTGGTGATGTCATCTCCAGCACTTCCAGAGGCTGATGTCGTACTTTCCCATGGGGTCGCCTTTGAGGGGCATTGACTGGTGTTTTGTGGGTGGCAGTTGTTGGTGTTCAGAGAACCTCTAGTTCCCCTGGGAGCTGTTGGACACTGGAGAAAGCAAGGCAGTTACACAGGATGATGTTGACCCGGATCACTCAGATGGGCTCTTTTCAGCTACTGGAAAATGAGCAACAGAGTGAAAAAAGTAGTGAACGATAGAGAAGCAGAAAATTCCAGTTGGAGTCATCAGGCAAATCTAACCTAGCGTAACCTCTCCTTTTAATTATGCGATTTTCTCTACCTCTGTTCTTCATTTTATCACAGACAAGATAGAAAGATGACAGGATTGACAGAGATGGAACCTCTGGAGAGAGAATAATTAAGGTCTATCAAATGGCCTCAGATGAAAGAGCAAGGAATAAAAAAGTTATTCCAATTGGAAGCATGGAGGAATCCAACAGTGTCTGGGCCCTTTCATGGCCTCATCATTGCAAAAGAGAAGTACTCTTACCAATATGGTAATAACCCTTTCCTGAATATCCCCAGATCCAATAGACATCAAAAGCAAATAAATGATCCTAGACAAAAAAAGAGGTTCTACACACCATCCTTCATCCTAATTCAGGATTCACCCAATCACATTACCCATCGGAAAGCTCAAATGAGCCAAAGCGTACATAAACAATAGGCCAAGTTTTGTTATGTTTCCGGTGAAAAGTGACTGTCAAAAACCTTAGGCAGAAATGAATTTGATTATCATAATGAAATAAAATGCAGCACAGAAGCTTTATAAATAAAATGAAAACTGCCTCCTAACCATATACAGTATACTGTTGAATGCTGATGAGAAATGGCTGTGGGGCACATTTTGCCAGTGCCAGAGAATTTGACTTAAAACATATGTGCGAAACGTCAGCAGAATTTAGTTCATTCCTGTTAGCATTATTGTACCACTTTCAACAACTCCGATAATAAGTGATGGCACTGGACTGCTGTCCAAATATCTGAAAGCAAATGCACATTATGAAAATGATCCGGATTTACAGCATTAGCGGAAAAACTTGGTTAATTCAAGGGTGTCTAAGATCTGCAGTATGGCTGATTGTCAGAGTCAACATGCAAATAGATCAGGAAGATTTGAAATATGAAATGAATGTGAGCTTCAGTCAGCTTGTTTGTGTGATGGGGAGTGGAGACTGATGCGGGGGCACGTGTATGTGCTCGCATGCAGAATTTGACTTATCGTGCCGACCCTATTCACGTAATGCTGAATCTCCACTTTTCTCTAATCTTCACTCCGAGTTTATGCTGAGATGGTGCATATGCACATCAATCAGCAAAAACACAAACCACACACACACACACATAGGTCTGTGATGCATAGATAAAAAAATAAATAAACATATGTAATTAATTAATAATCTCAGTTGAATCAGAAGGCGCATTTCTCTGTAATGAGTAGCAAGTCAGGGACTGAATCTTCAATGGTTATCCTAATAACCAAGAGCTTCAAAACTCTGTGACATACAGAAATAGGACTTCTACAGCAGCAGCGAATGGAAGCTGTTACCATTGTGTATTTGAATTATATTATTCAAATATTCTCTGTGTTATATCCATGGAAGGGGCAGGATGTCCAATTACTGACTTATTACAGTTTAGACCAAAGCCCCTTCATGAGTAAACACCCTGTGGATTAACCAAAAGCAAACGGCACTCTAACCCAGCCATAGCTTCATTACAGGGCTGGGTTACTGGGTTGTGATATGTGAAATAGTATGTGTAAAATGAGGTGAGACCATTTTGCCATCAAAACTCATCTGCCAACCTTGGCAGAGGACGAGAGAGAAAAAGATCCCACATGACAACTGGTTGGAACAGAAAAAAAATGTGTCTCCTGCTGGTCAGAGGGGAAGGTGGAGAGACGGGTGGTTAGAACCTTTCACTGGATTCTCATTTTCATGGGAGCCATCTCGCTTTCTGTACATGTTAGCTACCTACCATGTTTTTGTCTACGTGCAGTAACTGTGTCTCTGACTAAAAGAGTAAAGCTAACAAATGAAGTTCATTCCTCAAGCCTAGCTTTCTCTGCAAGTGCATCACACAAGGACACAGCCAGAGGCACATTCTGAAAACAACAAAAGAAAGTGACCCCGACGACTTCAATTAACTAATAGCAAGCTTTGTGTTACTAAACTTAACTCAGTAGAATAAATCACATTTGAAAGGTAAACATAGGTTGCCATACTACTAGTAAATATACCAGATACTAGCATGATGGTAATTAATTGATAATAAACAAATCTTCACATCTTTCAAATTGGCCATGGATTTCTAGTGGGTAGACCCTATGGTTCCAAAGAAAATAGCCTAATGAATAGAAAAAGTATATAATCAACAATTACATTGTGGGCAGTTCCACCGAGTGACGGTAAGACTCAAATGATTTACACTGAATGGCCGACTCCAGCATTTCTAAAAAAAATACAGTACTAAGAAATATGAAACAGGGACATATTCATTGCGGATATAGTCATTGCATATATCTTACCAGAGTTAATGCTTGGTGAGGGCAACTTGACAGTCTCAGTATGTTTGAGTAGTCTGATTGCAGCATCATGTTATGGGTATGCTTCTCATTGATAGGGACAAAGGAGCTGGTCAGGATCAAAACAAATATGGAAGGAGCAAAGGACTAGGAAAAGTAAAAGAAAAACCTGCCTCTATCTTGCAAAAAAATGTACAGATGTAATTGCTGTCACAGGTGCTTCCTCCAACTATTGTATGTTAAGATTTTTCTTTTTAAAATCTGGAAAAGATTCTACAAACTTTTATTTGTGTATGTTGTCTGAATGATAATAACCTTTTTTTCACCTAGTACAAGAGCACAACATCTCTTGACAGAAAACAATAAAAATATATGGAAAGTTGATATACTGTACGATTGCACACATTACGTGGTGAGTTGTGTTTAATGGCAGAAACAGAGACTACTCCCTTTTCCCGGTACAGAAAATATTGAATAAATTACAAGCGTGACATGAAATGGAACTGTTGAATATACACCGATCAGTCATAACATTATGACCACCTGCCTAATATTGTGTAGGTCCCCCTTTTGCCACCAAAACAGCCCTGAACCATCGAGGCATGGACTCCACTAGACCTCTGAAGGTGTGCTGTGGTATCTGGCACCAAGACGTTGCAGAAGACCCTTCAAGTCCTGTAAGTTGCGAGGTGGGGCCTCCATGGATCGGACTTGTTTGTCCAGCACATCCCACAGATGCTCGATTGGATTGAGATCTGGGGAATTTGGAGGCCAAGTCAATACCTTGAACTCGTTGATGTGTTCCTCAAACCATTCCTGAACCATTTTTGCTTTGTGGCAAGGAGGCCAATGCCATCAGGGAATACCGTTGCCATGAAAGGGAATACCGTTGCCATGAATAGGGTCTGCAACAATGCTCAGGAAGGTGGTATGTGTCAAAGTAACATCCACATGAATGGCTGGACCTGTCACGTCCCCGCCTCCGCGAGCGCGCAGCAGAGGGCGCCCGCGCCCCTGAGTCTCAGTGCACACCAAATCACACACCTGTCACCAATCACCAAATCACACACCTGTCCCCAGTCACCTCATCATCACGCAGATTTATACAACTCCCTGCCACTTCTCCCCTGCCAGATCAATGGTTCATGTTTACATGCCACAT
>JACXGI010012523.1:0-22593 GCA_016801175.1 Esox masquinongy | reverse complement strand
TCCACATTTTGTTCTTATTTCATTGTAAAGGGAAGGACGCAGTGGATAGTTGGTACAGTGAAATCAAAGATTACCACTTTGATAAGCCTGGCTTCACCTCTGGTACAGGTGAGACACAATCTGCACACTCTAGGAAACTCTGTACAGCCACTGGAATCCGTGAAAGCTCAACTTTGTCTTCGTCATTTAGTAATTTATTAGAGTAATTGGCTACTGCCAAATGCAGCAGCTACTATTCCTGGGGTCAATGTAAAACATGACATTATACGGAATATTAACACATGAGTACATTACAAAGACAAAACGTCAAAAGATGTAAATGATTTCTCAACATATTCCAAGTTGACCTGAATTGCCTGTCCTCTTCATTCTCAAAAAGCTGGGCATAATGTCGTAACTACTAGACTAACATCGCCCCCTGCTGTTGTTTCCAGGCCACTTCACCCAGGTGGTTTGGAAGGACTCTAGAGAGGTGGGACTGGGTATTGCCACAGATGGGAAAACCATCATTGTGGTGGGCCAGTACCACCCAGCAGGCAACATCAGCAACGCTGGCTACTTTGAGAAGAATGTCCTTCCACCAGGTAGTTCCACCACTGTCAGACCCTCTTCACCTGTAAGGAAACCTGATCCCAGCCAGAAAGGCACGACTCATCCTCAGGGGAAAGGCAGTGGTGAGACCATTTTCAGTTATAGCATCTAAGCTTACATGAGGGATGTTTCGATATTTAGGAGTTTAGACTCTGTAGTCATTAGTTTGTAGCCTGAATAGTTTGGTTGTGACTAGTCATTTCTGTTAGACGACGAATTTGGGAGGACAATCACGGCATCTTGTGTTGAAATCTGAAGTGAGTTAAAATGTTGTGAAGATCGTCTTCTGGGATCTGACTGATAAAAATGCTTTATGCTGGCAGATACTATAATGTGACGGCCACTGTTGAAAAACGGATGTTTCATTATAACAGACAGAGCTACTGTAAGAACAGCAGTGGTAATCATGACCACAATCATATACCCTACCATCTTTCTTTCCGTGTCCCTTACAGCCAGTGAGCTTGATAAATTTGGCCGTGATCTTCTGATTTCTCTGAATCAATATCGCAGTCAACACGGGGCAGGACGTCTGGAGTTGAGCTCTGCCCTCACAAGGGAGGCCCAGGAATGGGCAGATCACCTCATAGGCATCAACAGACTGATGAACAGCAACAAAGGCCATGGGGAGAACATATTCTGCTGCTCTGGATCCAGTAAAACAGCTCCTACGGGTGAGTCGCAGGTCTACACTGCAATGACAGAAATCTGCTGAGGGAAGTCTCTTGTCTTTGAGAAGTACATTTTTACACAGCAGTCCACACTTCAAAGTCATTATCTCAGTCCCACTGAAGAACTTGGTCTGTTTAATTAGGTGAGAAATGGCACGGCACAATGCTTGTGTGAGAAAGTCTGACATGTCATTTTAATCCCTCACATTCCATTTGTAGGATCTTATGTAGCTGAGTCTTGGTACAAGGAGATTGAGAAGTACGACTTCTCATCCCCTGGTTTTAAGAGCGGAGCAGGTAAGGAGTCCACTACTATTAACACTTAACCCCGTCCACATTAGTTACTGTAAATCTGTGGCATTTAATGTAAATCAGGTAAACACAGTTCAACTCGGCACTAAGAATGCTAGCAACTGACTATAATCAACAAACCACACAGCATGAAAACAAAATGATTCTCCACAATGAATAATTTACAAATGCTGGCCAAGAATGTATGTCATCTGCATTGGATGTTTGTACTCCTGTCCCAGGTAACTTCACTCAAATGGTGTGGAAGTCCTCCAAGCAAGTAGGTCTGGGCTTGGCAACTAATGGGCTGGGCAAATTTATCGCTGTGGCATTCTTCGATCCAGCGGGCAACATCACCAACACTGGCTATTTCCATGACAACGTGAAAACCAAAGGTAGCAGGATTCAGCGTGAGCCATAGTGTGCAATAGCTTCCAATTACAACAGAGGTTAAATCCCCATCTATTTCTACAATGTATATTCCATAAATTGTATTTTAAACCTAACCCAAACCATACCCACACTGTTTACCTCATTCCTAAGTATACGTTTAGACCAAAATGCAAATTCTTGTTTCCAGTTGTTGCTAAAAGTGCTGTAGAATCAAGTGAAAACCAAGCCAAAGAGGTACCAATGGTTTTTATTGCTTTTTTTCTTTTTTAGGTCCTCTTTTTTAAGGCTGATAATCTATATGTATTAGAGTAAATCTGTAGTGTAATGCTATAGCTTCGGTTATGTTTGTTAGAAAAGGGTCATGTGAAGGTATGGTTTGTGATATAAATTGACAAGGTTTATTTTCTTAAATGTGTATGAGTTGATTTTACATTGTCTTTCTTTTAAATGACATTTGACCCTGTATTCAGGAAGTTGGAAACAGAGAGTGGGACAGGCAGGTTAGAGTCCAGTTGCAAGGGTGGACACAGGGATTGAACCCCAGTCTCCAGCAGGAATGTGTGTTGCTGGTTGGAAGTTTTAAAGTTAGATTTCACATTGTCTTTATTTAGTGCAAAATTGTTTTATGATTTACAAGAATTTCTAATAACTTCTAGTTTTATAACACAGTAGAGTGGGCATCACACAGGAATAACACAGTAGAGTGGGCATCACACAGGAATAACACAGTAGAGTGGGCATCACACAGGAATAACACAGTAGAGTGGGCATCACACAGGAATAACAGTAGAGTGGGCATCACACAGGAATAACACAGTAGAGTTGGCATCACACAGGAATAACACAGTAGAGTGGGCATCACACAGAAATAACACAGTAGAGTGGGCATCACACAGGAAACACATTTTGTCAGTTGTAATATTTGAGCCACACTGGAGCACTTGGAGCAGTACACAGTTTTCACTAGCAGAGGAAGCAGTTTGTTACTTTTTACTGTATTTCCTGTCAAATAAACAGGTATAGGCAGTCTAACTGGAGATATGTCAAGAGTCTTTCTTTCTCTCTCCTTCCCCTCACACACACACACACACACACACACACACACACACACACAAACACTTGTTTTTCTATCCCTGTGAGGAGGTGGGCCTTGACCCTGAAATCTGTTCCTTATTCCTGAGCCCTCACCACCTAACCCTGACTAGAACCTGAATAAACTTACCTCCATGCATATACTTAACCAAGCCGTAACGCCTAACCCTAAATCTTACCGGTAACGCCGAATCCTGAGTGTCCCTTTATAGGGGGGAAAGACAGATTATAGCAAAGCTAAGTGTGGGACCCTCTGTGTGCAACACAGTGAGGTTTGTAGTGATTCTCACCAAACTGTTTGCAGAGCTTCCAATAGACCAATTGTTTGCAATAGACTAATTGTTCACATATTGAAATTAGACCACTTTGTTGAACATTAAAATCCTGCCATGTTTGAATATTTATATAGACACATTAAGCATTGTGCTAAATTGACTATTTTTTATGTTTTACAATATTTTGATGACAGGTTAGAATATTGTTCTAGAATATTTTGATGACAGGTTAACTTCCTCTATGCTACATAAAGTCACTGTGTGTGCTTTTGCCACTGGCTGCTTGAATTGCTTTCAAGCCAGTAGTATTCCTACCACGACCCCGTAATGGTCATAAGAATTGACTACATGCTAGCCAGACAAACAAATAAATGTATCTCTGGCGCAAAGCCAAGGGAAGATTATTTGAACGGGGGTGCTGAATGGCCGAGCGTTGTCCGGTATGCAACAGATCCGGACGAAGCGTGTCCATCCGCAGTATTGCCGCGCGTCACTGAAACGGACGGACAACTTCCGCTCGTTGGCAGTAGTGACGTGCATCTCGTGTGAGCACAGATGAACAAAGCGTGGCATTCCGTCTCCGTCAAATAAAAAAAAAATGCATATCGCCAGAACCCCTACATCCCATTGCACTGATGCAAATCTGGCATCAAGTGTCTTCCATGTAAATCTGTTTTGGAATAAAAACCACAATAGGGGCCTTTCTGAAAGAAACAGTTGAGCTTGTTTGGCGAGTCAAGTCCACAGAAACAGGGGTGCTTTGGTTTGTAGTTGGTGATATGTTCACATTTTTTTCTGATTGCTTAGGTAATATCTTTGAAACTATAGGCTATTTTTTCAAAACTCTACTGTACACACTAACCAAAAAACCTTACACCAAACCAACAAAACATTATACATCTCTTCCAAAAGCAAACAATTCTTGAAAAACTCTTCAATCTCTTAAAGATTTTTGTTCTCGCATCAAAACAGAACACACAAACCATCACTAGGATAAGATTAGATTCAATGACTTTATTGTCATTGAATAAGTACAAGTACAGTACAATGAAATGCAGTTAGTATCTAACCAGAAATGCACATAGAAGAGTGCAGAAAATGTACAAGTGAAACAATAAAGAACAATGTACGTTATAGGTGGGATTTACAAATGTGCAATGAAGGCAAATGCAAGTACAAATGACAATTCTAAATGGGCAATGAAGGCACATTGATGGTGCAAGGTAGCATGTACAACTGAAATACAGGGATAAGCAGCAATAATGTTCCTGTGCTAGACATGTACATGTAACACCTGAAAATGTCCTTATCAGACTTTGCAAAGCAATGTCACAGTCCACTAGTACAAATAGAGTAGTGCAACAAGGTCCCTGAGAGGCAGTACTAAGCGCTGGGTGGGTGGGTATGGTGAGTGTTGGGTCACAGACTTCAGCAGGGCTACAGTAGATGGAAAGAAACTGTTCCTGAGCCCACTGGTGCAGGAACGAAGAGACATGTACCGCCTGCCTGATGGAAGGAGGGCAAACAGTTTGTGGCATTCTTCAGCCTCCTCAAAAAGTACAGGCACTGCTGTGCCTTTTTGACCAGGGTTGAGGTGTTGAGGGTCCAGGAGAGGTCCTCGGAGATGTGGACACCCAGGAATTTGAAGATGGGCATATGCTCCACCTCAGTGCCATCAATGAGAACTGGGGCGTGACTGCCGCCTTTAGACTTCCTGCAATCCACAATGAGCTCCTTGGTTTTCTTTGCAATGAATAAGCACACAAAGTGCCAACTACACACTGACAGTATAAATGAAAAACACTTGTTGCTTTTTCTTTTTCTGTGTGCAAGGCACAACAGTTTGTAATAAAGTTTTGTCATACATGTAAACACATACACACAGGCATCCAAATGTGTAAAGCATGGCTGTGTATTCCAAACATACCACACTATCAATTCAAATAATGGGAGTTATTTTCTTTTCTCAAAAAGTTCTAACACTCCTCAAACAACAAACGCGGAGTAGAAGAAAACAAGAACAGTTGTGCTAGAAATAAATATATTTTTTGGCTAAATCCCACCTTTCTGGGTCTGGACATAAGACTTCATCCACACCACGTGATGTTGTCTTGAGCTAGGCAGTGTGAGAAGTCGCCTGGAGTGCCGTGTCCAGGCCTGGCATGACCCATGACTGACGTCTCCACAAGCCTCCTCCATTGCCTGTAGGAGTATGCGTTGATGGGGCTGGCGATCATACACCTTCCAACGCCACGCAGAGAATTCTTCAGTAGGATTCAATGTCAATGTCAACTTTATTTACACAGCACATTTACAACAACCATGGTTGACCAAAGTGCTGGATAGGATACAAAATCAAATACATGAACAAGCAAATACAAAGTTAGCAACAAATAAAAAGAAAAAAAAGAGAAGAAAAAGAAAAGAAACAGAACAGCAGCACAACAAGATACATCTGATGTCAAGATCAGCTAGGATTAAAAGCCAGAGCGAAAAGGTATGTCTTTATCAGCGACTTGTAAGTTTGTAGAGTCTTCGCTGCTCTAATGTGCAGAGGTAAGCTCTTCCAGGGGATGGGGTCACCCACCGCTCTTGGATGTCACCGCCTGGATCATGGGACTTTCAAGAGCATCTGGTCGGTCGACCTCAGTGCTCTAACTGGAGAATGGTGGTTTGATTCAAGAATGGAGAGGGGGGCGGGGACTGAGTGTGATGAAAAATGGGTGACCGGTGAACCAATTACGGACCACGGCAGCCGGTGGAAGCATTTTCCCAGATGATAATGTACCTGGGCTGCTCTGGTCCCTGGTCAATAGGGATTAGTCTGTTGTGGAGGGTGTCCAGAAATGGGAAGACGTGTACCTGTGGCCTATTTATAGTGCTTAAGTGTGCAAACTCATTATCAAAACATTTTTTCACGTGTCCATGTGGATTGGCAATTAGCGAAATAGTGTTGCAAAGTGGAGGCCAATGTTCACAGTTTTTCTAGAAGTGTGTTATTAAACTGAAACTGAGTGGAAAGCAGTCAGTTGTGTTTACAGTTTTGCAAGAAGTGTGTTATAAAATTACAAACTGAGTGTAAAGGAGAGAACCTGCATTCAGATTAGTACAGTTGGTAAATGCATTGGCTACAAGTGTTAATGGTTTCAGAGAAAGTGCTTCTAGAAACACTTAGTGTTTAAGTATTCAGAAACAACGAACTATTTTTGGCTAATTGTGTGATGTAGGTGTGTTGCTGTTTCAAGAGTTTGGAGAAAGTATCTTAAAAAAACTGTGGAAAACTGACAATATACATAACGTCAGTATTAGCTAGCTACGTTAGCTGGTTAATGGCTATCTTCAAACTTTGATACACAACTAAACTTGCTGTTACAACAGCAGATTGTTGCAGTTTGCTGTGTCAACGTCGCCCTCAGATTTTGAGATAATTGCATATCTTTGCAGTCCCGTGGTAGATGGGGAAGATAGATTTTTTTTGTTAAATAACATTTTTATAATTTCATGAACATGAATAGTTGAATATGTGCAGTTTCAAAGCAGTTCCTTGGAATGGCACTTAAAGAAATTACTTCCTTGAAGAAAATATCTTGCATGCTTTTGCCTATGCAGAACCAAAACTCAATGCCCAATCACCCAAAAAACATATTTTGGTAATCTAAAGATTTGGATTTGCAATGCAATTTTTAGTATGAGGCTTGAGTTTTTATTTGAGGGTGTTTTAGTACAAGATTAGTTTCAGTTTTATACACATTGTGCAAATTAGGCGCTGTTAAATATTTGAAACCCATTGACCCCACCAGATGGTGGGTATCTTCTCTGCCAGGCCTGTATTGCAGTTGTTGTTTATTGCAAATTATCTTTGTCTTAAGTCTCATCTTCTGCAAATGAAAGATATGTTCAATTGGATTTTTAAACTGGAGATTGATTTGGCTAGCCAAGGACTTTCCACATTAAGCATTAAAAACTCCCTAGAAATCGTTTTGCTAATCATCAATAATTAGCGTAGCCAGTTCAGCCAGGAAACCCGAGCAACACATCAGCTGATGCACAATTGCTCCTATCACCATGTCAGATTGTATACCTGTCTACTTAAACGTCAGCTGACTCACTTAGTAGGATGTTGATGCTTGTACTAACTCACCCACCCACCACCCCTGCCAATGTTTTCAACCCCTGCCTCACCCACCCACCCACCACCCCTGCCTCTTATGGCTTCCTTGACTGTTATGGTCCTAATGATCCTATTCTGTAACTGGGTCCAAAGCAAACCACACAAAGTATGATAGTAGTGCAGAGAAAGTAAAATCCTGAATAATTGTAATACGGCGCTTTTCAATGAGAAATTAGAATTACTTGCTTTATCAAATAAAACTAATTATATGGTGATTAAGGGACTGAGTATTTGGGCTTTACAATGTGAATAATATGCCTATAAGATATATTAACAATTTTGAGCCATTTATGTGTGGATCTGGAGGAATGCTTTGGATCATTGTCCTGCTGGATGAGTCAATGACAGTCCAGTTTTAATCCAGTTTTAGCCTCCTATCAGATAAAGCCAGGGTTTGGTAGGAATGAACATGTCTCCAGGAAGCTAATCAGCTCCAAAACATCACATATTCTCCTTAACAGAGGGGATTAGATTATTTTTTTGCATGACCATCACTCTTTTTACTTCAAACTCGCTTCAAATGTAGCCATTTATTTAATAGCTATTGTCGGATTTATGAAGGTCAACAATATTTTGTCTCATTTCATTTCTGTGTTCATTTTTTTTAGTTCATAAGAATGTCTAGTGGTGCCAATAATCATGACACACTTCTTGAAAAAATATTTGTATAAGACATTTATTTTACAATTTTACTTCAGTTAAATCTTCCTAGAACTTTTTTAGATTGAGATCAATCTGATTTAACAACAGTTTTTTTTACCTTCTTTCTGGAAATTGTTTGGAGTAAGAATATGCTGATTAAATAACAATACATTTCTCTCTTTGTTTTCTATTCTTTTTTTGCTCATATTCATCAAAGGCTCCAATAATTCTGGAGGGAACTGCATATAAAAGATGGCAAACATTTGGAAAAGAGGGCAAAATGTTTGTAAAAGCATGTTTAATGTCAGTTATCACGTCACACCAGAGGTATTCAGGCTTTCAAGATAATGTGTTGCATTTCAAGGTTTTAAAATGCTAAAATTCAGTAATTTAATGATGAACCTGTAACAAAATCAACATAATTATAACTACTGTGAGAACTAATGTGAAATAACATTCAATCTTTGAGAATGACCCAGCGTAGATCAATAGAACGGAGCCCACAGGTTAGCGCTTGTCTGACTTAGAAAGACCGCAGCTTTTTCTGTCTGCATGTTTGTCTGTTTGTCCGCATCTTTCCATTTTTGTTCATCTGTGTGTTACTAAGAAACATTATCTGTTCCATGGAATCTCCTCATTAAAGGTGGGTTGTTTCATGTAGTGATAAATAGAGAGAGAGGGGAGAGATCAGTGCCACAACAAGAAAGCAAGAGACAGACAGAGAAGGTAGTGCCTCAAGTCTTCTTCCGTCACTGACTGCAGTTCTTGGATTTACTGTGTGTGATATACGAAACAGAATATTTCTATAGGATTACTTCAGTTAGATTTGTACAATATATATATATATATATATATATATATATTGACTGAAATTTAATTGCAATATTATTTTTTATATTATTCATATTTTAGTGCAATATATTATCAACAGAATGGTATTATACTGTAGTACAAGAACAACAATTTGTAAAGCATATCAGTAGTGGGTATTATATTCAACCTTTGACTTAATGTATATAAGTAACATATTTTGTATGTGCAATACATAACATATATAAATATATATTAACATATATATAAATAAAAATAATTATTATACATACATACAGTATACACCCTATGTATAACGATTATTCTGTCTGACAAATATATTGTCTACATCTTTTCAAACCAAGACAAGGCAACCGTGTTCATGTTGTCCCAAACAAATAATGCGCCGCCTCCCTACATCCTTGACTGACTAATTTATTCATTAATGTGGTGGACCACACCCACATTAGTATTTATTGGTCATTAATGGGCCTAATCCAGTTCCCCTGGCAACTGTCCAACACTTAAATCAGCCTGTCTAGAGACACTCTAACTGAAAGATTTAGGATTTGGAGGAAGCTGAAAGGAAGAGGAGCATTCATCTTTGACCATGTTAATTGACATATACTGAGGGGGAATCCGTCATGGAGAATAGAGTCATTCTTACAATATAAAAGAGTAGTTTGAAGGTTCTTAGGGTGTCACAAATCACAAAAATGTATTACTTGTTCAAAATGTGTCAAATATGGTTGAAGGCTAGTCCTGGTATTTGGTGATCAAAGTGCGTATATCAATTACCACATATACTGTAAATTCATATGTACTTCAGCATGTCCTTTGAGTGAATAGTTTTCTTAGATTTAGAATTTCTCTATGCAAAGTGTCTGACCTATCAAGTATTTTGGATAATTAATGGTGTGTATTGTGTCACACAAAATCTACACTTAATCCCTGGTAAAATACATGACAAACAAACAAATCCAACAATTTCTGTGTTTCTAAAGGTGGAGTCAAGTCGATGCACACACCTGCAGCACATAATATGTACATTACAATAGATAACCTGAAACAATAATTGTTAAAACATAATTTTGTCTTCTACTGCATTTCAGACGAAGAATTAAACAATGACAGGTGAGTGCAAAACAATGTCCTGTGATTCCACTTTCAAAAACATTTTTGTTCTCTATCTGTATCAAAGGACTTATGTCCCACCCTGTCTTTGGTTGTCATAGAAAACCCTATTAATAAGCTAACTGAAATCCAAGGGAAAGATGAGAATTTAAGTCATAAGTATATGTAATTGCTTTATTTTAGTAACCTGTAACCATTCATCTTCTGTGTGTGTGTGTGTGTGTGTGTGTGTGTGTGTATGTGGTCTTCTAGACAGTAAATTTGAGAGGCAGTTTGTGGATGCCCATAATGACTACCGCCAGAAGCACGGTGCCCCGCCCCTAACACTGAGTAAAGACCTTTGTAACTCCGCCCAGAAATGGCAGATCATCTTCTGTTATCAGTGTCTGGAGCACAGCACCACAGATGATGGAGAGAACATTTTCTATGCTTCCAGCTCTGTTCCCAAAGAATATAGTGGTGAGAAATTTATCAGTAAAAGAATAAAATCACATTATCTAGAATGGATGTAAATCTATTATTTATTTTGTTAAAGGAATCAATCTGGAACAAAGTTCAACTAGAGGACATTACAGTAATGACCTACTGTGGATATTTGTGGTGGCATCATTTAACTTCCAAATGCAGACTGATTTTTGTGAATACTTTTTCTGAATGCTCCTTCGATTTAATATTGATTCCACTTTTTTTCTGATTTCATTGTGAAGGGAAAGACCCAGCGGATAGTTGGTACAGTGAAATCAAAGATTACCACTTTGATTAGCCTGGCTTCACCCCTGGTACAGGTGAAATACAATCTGCACACTACATAAAACTCTGTACAGCCACCAGAATCCATGAAAGCTCAACTTTGTCTTCGTCTTTTAGTGATTTATTAGGATAATTGGTTACTGCCAAATGCAGCAGCTACTCTTTCTGGGGTCAACATAAAACATGACATTATACAGAATATTAGCACATGAGTACATTACAAAGACAAATGTCAAACGGTTTAAATGATTTTACAACGCTGTCCAAGTTGACCTGCATTGCCTGTCCTCTCCATCCTCAACATGCTGGGCATGATGTAGTAACTACTAGACTAACAGCGCCCCCTACTGTTGTTTACAGGCCACTTCACCCAGGTGGTTTGGAAGGACTCTAGAGAGCTGGGAGTGGGTATTGCCACAAATGGGAAAACCATCTTTGCGGTGGGCCAGTACCGCCCAGCAGGCAACATCAACAACGAAGGCTACTTTGAGAAGAATGTCCTTCCACTAAGCAGTTCCACCTCTAACTGACCATCTAACTGACCCTCTAACTGACGCTCTAACTGACTGCTCTCAAAATCAGGAAAACACACAACACCTTGTGAATAGTTTCCTTAGCTACTGAGTTATATGCCCAGTCAATGACTATATTGCATCTCCTCAAAATTGTATTTTAAACCTAACTCAAAACATACCCACATTGTTATTCTCATTCCAAAGCTTAAGTATGCATTTAGATCAACATTTCACATTCTTGTTTTCAATTGTTACTAACCGGGATGTGGAATAATGTCTTTGTGGCTGTAGAATCTAGTGAAAACCGAGCCAAACAGGTGCCAATGGTTTCTATTGCTCCTTTCTTTGGGTGCTGTTTTTGTTTCTCTTTTGTAAGACAGATTTTTTTTTAATGACTACTGCTTTTAATAAATGTTACTGCAATAATAAGAATTTAAAAAATAAATACATTTAAATGTAATTCCTTTTAACTCAGACTGTTTATTAGTTCGCACATTTTAGTTCTGTACTCTACATGAAAAGAGAAATCTTGTCAATGTTTTACTTTTTTTTTACTTACAAACCAAACTGTTATCACAGTAGAGTGGGCAATACACAGGAAAATAAGTTTTGTCAGTTGTAACGTTTAAAACACACATATGCATTTGGAGCAATACACAGCTTTCACCAGCAGAGGGAGCAGTTTGTTACTTTTTACTGTGTTTCTTGTCAAGTCAACAGGTAGTGGCAGTCTAACTGAAGTACTATCTAACTTTCTCTCTCACTCTCTCTTTCGCCCACATACACACTCATACAGTATAAACACACGTTTGGCTTTCTATCCTTGCGAGGCCCTGGGACCTAACCTTGACACAGGCATCTATGTACTTTATTCCCTAACACTTAACCTAGCTCTTAACGCCTAACATTAATGTTAACCTCAATAACTTAACTTTTGTGCCCAAACATAGCCTAGCCATGAAGCCTAGCCCAAACTTTCAATCTAACCGTTCATGACTAAACGTAAAATGTTACCCCAGTTCTAACTCTATAGCATATTGTAAGTTACTCCCTTAAACCTAACACCTGATCTGGAAATCACATTTTCCCTTTTGGGGACCAGCCAAAAAACCTTGTGGAACCTATTTGCCAGGTTTTACTATCTTTGTGAGGACTTCATGTCCCCCCTCAAACACAGATGTAGATCACACACCCTTGAATGTTAAAATAGGAAATGAATGTAATACTGTTTTTTAACCTGTCTGATTTTACCACACAGTTAACAAGCAGACATAAACGTGAGGTCATCTCTTAAACTGTCTAGACAGTCTGACATTTGTGGTGAGACCTGCTCTACTGTAAATGTCTCCAGGTGTTCTGGATTAGGTGCCCCACTGGCCCGCCAAAAGTTAAAGTCAAGGTTGGCTGGCGGGAAATTTGAGGATTGGTCCTCTGCTAACTGCTGTCAGAGGAGGACCAACCCCCTGTCAGAAGAGGACCAACCCCTGTCAGAGGAGGACCAACCCCCTGTCGTAGGAGGTCCAATCCCCAAATTGACTGCCAGCCAAACATTTGACAGTTTGAAGAGTGCACACACAAACACATAACCCCCCCCCCCAACGAACACTGTAGAATGCAGCAATGTAGGCAGCTCACTTTACTGAAAACAGGATGGTAAAGAGAGAAGCACATTTGAATCTTAACTGCTGTTACACTAATACTTTTCTACAACCTAATGCATATCACTGGTTAACCTTATTTGAACTACAGATGTTTTTTAACAAGGCCGGAAACGTTGCTTGTGTGTGCTTGTGTGTGCTTGTGTGTGCGTGTGTGTGTGTGTGTGTGTGTGTGCTTGTGCTTGTGTGTGTGTGTGCGCTTGCCAAATGTGTTTCTGTCTTGTTTTTTTGTCTCCTCTGATCCACAAAGGAAATGAATTAGGTGGGAACAAAAGTCTCCTCTGACTGACAAAACACAAACAACTCTATAGAAACAGCTGACATCAGTGACCTACTGAAACAAACACACACACGAGAAGCACCCATAAACACATGAACACAGAAACACACTGAAACACAATTGCGATGAAATTATACTAAATTATATGCTTTTCCCCTTTTATATTAAACACCTCAGTGCCTTTTCTTGAAGTAAAAAGTTAATAACTTCCCTTGAAGCCCAAAACTAATTACGGTACATTAAGTAGCTTTGTCATGTGTAAATGGCAGGTTTCAGAAATAACATGAGATTTGACAGCAGTGATGTTAAGACTTTAAACCTTAACCTTTATTCAGAAATTAGAATGCTCCAGCTGGAAAAGGTAAAACCAGAGTTTCCCCCAAATACATTTTAAACTTGATTCTGACGGATTACCAGCGAAGAGAAAGTCAAAATATTTTGAATTGAAAATCTTCTTCCAAATAAACCTCCATACACACAACTCTTTGTTAGTCAATGACAACACCTCAGTCATCAACAGTAACATCTATCTCTTGATACCACAAAAGATAACACAGTAATGCAATCTAAAACCAAAAGACAATATTGTTTGCATAGCCAGTGAAGCTCAGCCGATGTACGCAATTCGGTCATTCATTAGCACAATGGTAAGTGATCAGTAACTGATATAACGTTTGCTGATTGAGTCCCTTTCACAGTGTTTGTCTTGTCATATGTCAGATAGCGCTGTTGATGGTTTGTCTACACCTGTCCAATCAAGGGCAGAGGTCACACGGGCCGCCACCTGTCAGAAGACAATGGGTTAATGAGGACAATGATATGAACCACTGGGACGACCGTGATTAACATTAATGAGAGTAACTTGAGATTTAAGCCCATATGCCCCTGAGTTTACAGGAAGCATGGGCGTGGTGGTGTGCAGGAGGGGTGCAAGTTGATTTGGGTTGGTGGTCAATTATGTAAAAGCCAGCTGGACTCCGTAAAGTATACATTACTGACAACCCTCTCTCTCTCTTGCTCTCTCTCTCTCTCTCCTTGTCCCAATGGGGAAACTGGTCAAAACTGACTGAAATGACATTATCATTTTGTAATACTATTTCTTTCTTTCCTTAAATTTATTAACAGTAATTTTAGTGTTTGTGTGGTGTTTTCCTTCAGATTCACTGCCTGACCAATGCCACTCCCTCCACAGTGACGTTTTCGTCCAGAAAATGTGAAAGCAGTTTTAATGTTTGACAGCTGGAGGCCTGCGGTGTGGTAACTGTGTCCTCGTTATGGTTTGTCAAGTGCATTTCCACCCAAGCAGGCAAGCTCGTACCATAACGATGTCATACAATGCTGTTATATGTGCAGCCTCACATGTTTTTTTCATCTAGCGCGATGTTATGTTCACTCAGCTCCCATCAGCCCCTGCTTTCCTCACACCCCCTATACACTAATCTCATGTTCGCTCTGAATAATGTTAGTGCTTCTTCACACTACACTTCCACCTCAAGGCCCCAATGAGCCAGTGGACCTGACATGTAGAGCAATGCACTGGGCCCCTCCAGGGGCTGTGTAGGGGATGTCTGTGCATTCACAATTAACTTGTTAGCCAAGCATTGATCCAGGTCGGAACACGATCAGCTCAATGAACGTGTTTAGGGGTGGGGGTGGTTCTGTCACTTGCATGGTTCTGAATGTTCTCAATAGGGACCTTATTCATATGTATTGTCTTAAGATAAGATATCCCCTTTAAACCGCTTCACATTGTTGGGATCCCTCAGCCTGTCCAGCAACAATGTGAGCAGAGTGCGGCGGCCAACGTGACAGCTGCCATTTTGAGGTACAACGCTCAGGTCTGGCTGTACAGTAACAGGAATAATTATTTGCATTGCAATATAACCTTGCAGCAGCAATCCAATAATGTTGCCAAGGAAACATCTCAGGGCAGGGCGGCGACGCAATGTAAATTAGAAAAACGAGTGGTTTTGTAATTGATTGATGTTGATTGGCTAAAATGAAAGCTGTGGTATGGCATTACATGACTTTTTAATGTTCTAGTTGACCACATTTCACACTGCTTTATGCCTTACCTCTTATAATAATTAACAGTAATGGCATGACTACACTGGTGAAAGTCATCCTAACTTTGTATTTTGCTACTTTGAACTAAAGTGCAGTGCACTGTTCTCAATTAATGTATTATTTCTAAAACATCTATTAACACTTCAAATCTGTGAACAACACTATGCACGTCACTTCACAAATTCACAAGATATTATCACTGCCCGTGTCAGCCACTGAGAATCAAACCTAGGCAATCTTTGAGTTTTGCTGCTGCCATTGGACACGGTGTAACCATGACAACATGGCATTCATCCTTTATTGTGCCTGACACCAACAACTGTCATGAAGCAGATGCTCATGTCCCGAAAGGCCTTCAAGCCCCTCTGTCGAACTTAAAGGTTCTGTTATAAATACAATTTCCACAAGGTCATAATGTACCTCATACTTTATGTACAGGGGATGGATAACATAACGGAAACACCTTATAATATATTAATATCAAGGACCTAATAAGGAGTAGGACCTCCCTTTGCCAGAACAGCTCCAATCCTTCTTGGAATGCTGTTGTACAGGTGCTGAACTGTCGGTAGTGAGAAATTCAAGTAAGTAATTCAACACTACTATTGTTTGCTCCTTGGGGTTTAAGGCCGGGTGTTTTGTAAAAGCACTTTGTGACACCTGCTGATGTAAAAAGGGCTTTATGCATAAATTTGATTGATTGATTGATTGTAGCATAATATTGCACCAATCTTCTAGGAAAACCTCCAGTTCTTTGAAGGGTATAGGTGAAATTCTACTGTTCAGATCTGGTGATTGGGGAAGGTGCTTGACCTCATCCTGGATTTCATAAAACCACTCTTGAATGTGTTTATCAGTGTGTATGAGGTCATTATCATCCTGGAATATTGGAACATCATGAGGGAACAGTGTTTGCACCATAGGGTGCACCTGGTCCTGTAAAATGGCAGAGCAATCATCAGACCCAATGACTCCCACAACATGGCTGCCCATACACCTATGGATGCCCCACCATGTTGAACAGTTAACATTGTTGGCTTTTCTCCTAACGTAAAACTGTCCGAATGTAAGAATTAGGATGGAAAATGACTGATCAGAACCTTATTACATTTTTCCATTGTTCTGGGTTCCAGGTTTTGTGCTCCTTACACCAAGTGATATGTCTTTGTGCATTGGCCTCGGATGCAAGCGGCTTCTGAATGGCAGCCCTAACATAACTTCCAGCTTTGTGAAGCTCACAATGTTTAGTTTTTGTTGACAATGGGTAACAGAGGTGTTGATTCAATTCTTTGGTTATTTTTTAGGCTTTACTTTTGGGTCATCGAGCAACTGTACTGCTAAATGTTCGTCTATCCGTGTTGGTCAGGTTTGAATTTCGACCCCTGGTCCTCTTTGCCGATGCAGTTTGAACATGTTTGGCAAATGCTGTCTTGATTTTTGAGTATGTATGTGTAGTACATATGTGTAAGCTTTGTCATAGCTTACACGTATATACTGCTAATGGGCGGTTTAGATTGGTTTAGCCACACAAACTACTAAAATTCTACTTGGCACCACTTATGACCTTTACAGTGGTGAACCAAAGGAAGTCTGGATTAATGAGGACAATAGAAACATTTTTCAATAGAATCAAAGGATACAAAACAATTTTGTCATGTCCTCCTTATGACAAATGTTTTCCTCCTCCCATTTAAAGTACAAGTGCATACCAGAGCTCTGTTAACATGGCCTGTCCCAGCACACACATGCACACTGTGTAGGCTCCGTCCAAATTCAACACACAACCTCTCCCAAAGCGTCTGTTACCACGACTATCACCATGGTTGCCATCCGTTGTCTCTAAACAAACTTTTCACAGTCCTAAAATTATTATAATGGACAGACAGTCAGCACTGGCCTCAAGAACTCTCTGTTCCCTAAGAATGAACACTATTCTAATTAATATTCCTCTTCATGAGAACATCAAGTTTAGCCATTTCAACAATACAGCTACTCAGTGCCACTGTACTATAAATAATTATTATGGTTCCACAAAGAGCAAAAACTCAAAATATTGTTTTGGTACCCATCTTCTTGCCTTCATCTCACAACTGGGGTAAACGCATAAGGTTATGTCTCGTATGTACAGTTTACAGTAAGTATCATATGAAACAAGTATTCAAGTAACATTCTGGGTTCAACCAAATCTTGTTATGAAATTATTATTATACTAATTTGATACAACCCCACAACCTGCTTGTGATTAATTTATACCAGATTCATTTACAGTGATATCCTATTTCTGGGTTATGCTTTTCTGCCCCATTTTTATGCGCCTCATGTTGTATAAATCAACAGCATTACACCGCAGATCGTGCGATTGTAGACGTGAGGGCAACGTTATCAAACTTGTAACCTGTTATAACACGTAGCCTACATGCAACGAGAGCTGCATGGATGCATTTTGTGGGTGGGATGTACATCTTCTTACTGCGGTGAAGTTAGCTTTATATTCAAGATGCGGACTTTGATCGTCAATACCTCATCAACGAAACCTACCAGAAAGACAGCAATTACATATTCTTAATCTGTTGGCGATAGCGAACAAGCAACACTCCCTGTTTTCTCTGTTGCGTTCATTTTTTAAAAGACGACATTACAGTCATGTCTATGGCAGATTCTCCGTGTATTCTCCGTTAAGGGAGCGTGTTGAAAGTGCATATTGAATGTAGTTTTTACTGACAAACGCCAATTGCATTGCAATCAAAAAACATAAACCTATCAAAACAACTATAAAGAGCTCAGAATTCGGTGCCCTAACATTTACTTGGTAGTTGTTTTGCATTATAAAAAAAGTAAAGGTAAAAATACTTTGATTGCTTGTTATTAAAATAAAGGTCAATACTTGAGACCCAAGGGAACTTTTATAATAGACCGCCAGGGACAACTGCCCTACCATGAACATCATTCAGTCTTATAATTAAGGAAATCATTAATATTAGTTAAAACATTTTAATTCAGAGAAATCACAATAGCTATGACCCAATGAAACGTCTGTTGAAATAATCAACTGATGTAGCTTCAGGGACAGCTGCTCTATTATCAAAATCCTTTAGATTGTCTTTTTTTCCATTTTGGGAATTATTATTAGTGTATAAAGCAATTTTTCATGAAGTCTGTTCAATAGCTCGGACCCAATAAAACTTATATGGAAATAATCAACTGATATAGATTTAAGGAGACCTGCTCTACAATCAACATCCTTTAGATTGTCTATATTTGAATTTTGGACATTTTTATAAGTTTATAAAGCAATTTTTCATGAATTCTGTTCAATAACTCAAACCCAATAAAACTTATATGGAAATAATCTACTGATATAGCTTCAGGGAGACCTGCTCCAACATCAACATCATTTAGTTTGGCTATTTTTTTATTTTGGACATTATTACTCGTTTATAAAGCAATTTTTCATGAATTCTGTTCAAAAGCTCGGACCCAATAAAACTTATATGGAAATAATCAACTGATATAGCTTCAGGGAGAGCTGCTCCACTATCAACATCCTTTAGATTGTCTATTTTTCCATTTTGGACATTTGTACTGGTTTATAAAGCAATTTTTCATGAATTCTGTTCAATAGCTCAGACCCAACAGAACTTATATGGAAATAATCTACTGATATACTTTCAGGGAGACCTGCTCCAACATCGACATCCCTTAGTTTGGCTATTTTTTTTATTTTGGACATTATTACTGGATTATAAAGCAATTTTTCATGAATCATGTTCAATAGCTCGGACCCAATAAAACTTAGATTGAAATAATCAACTGATATGGCTTCAGGGACAGCTGTGCTAGAATCAACATCCTTTAGATTGTCTATTTCTCCATTTTGGACATTATTACCAGTTTATAAATCTTTTTTCGTCAAAAATGCTCATTTGCTCGGACCCAATTAAACTTTTATGGAAATAATCAACTGATTTAGCTTCAAGGAGAATTGCTGTACCATCAACATTCTTTTGTTTTACAATTTTTCAAGTTTTTAAATCGTTTTTCATCTGTGTTATTGAGCCTTTTTGATTGAAATTTCCTTTATAAACTTGTGATTATTTCCCAAATTGAAGTATTTCCAAAATAAAGGATGTCGATGATAGAGCAGCTGTCCCTGAAGCTATATCAGTTCGATGTTACAATTTAAGTTACGTCCATATAGGTTTTAGTGGGTCTGAGCAATTGAACATAATTCATGAAAGATTGTTTTATAAACTAGTAATAAGTCCCAAAATTGTAATATTGTAAAACAAAAGAATGTTGATGGTACAGTAGCTTTCCTTGAAGCTCTATCAATTGGTTATTTCCATATGACTTTTATTGTGTCTGAGCTATTGAGCATTTTTGATTGAAAATTGCTTTAATAACTATTAATTATTTCTTACATTGGAAAATAGGAAAACTAAAGGATGTTCATGGTAGAGCAGCTCTCTCTGAAGCTATTTCAATTATTTCCATGTACGTTTTATTGGGTCCAAGGTATTGAACAGAATTCATGAAGAATTGCTTTATAAACTAGTAATAATCTCCAAAATTGAAAAATAGCCAAACTAAAGGATGTGGATTGTAGAGCAGGTCTCCCTGAATCTAAATCAGTTGATTATTTCCATATAGGTTTTATCAGGTCCAAGCTACTGAACAGAATTCATGAAAAATTGATTTATAAACTATTTATAATGTAAAAAATTGAAAAATAGCCAATCTAAAGGATGTTGATGGTAGAGAAGCTGTCCCTGAAGCTAAATCAGTTGATTATTTCCATTTAAGTATTATTGGGTCCGAGCAATTGAACAGAATTCATGAAAAATTGCATTATAAACTAGTGATAATCTCCAAAATGGAAAAATAGACTATCTAAAAGATGTTGATGGTAGAGCAGGTCTCCCTGAATCTAAATCAGTTGATTCTTTCTATATAAGTTTTATCAGGTCCAAGCTAAACTAGTAATAATGTCCAAAATGGAATAACAGAATCTAAAGGATGTTGATGGTAGCGCAGCTGTCCCTGAAGCTAAATCAGTTGATTATTTCCATCTAAGTTTTATTGGGTCCGAGCTATTGAACAGAATTCATGAAAAATTGCTTTATAAACTAATAATAATGTCCAAAATGGAAAAATAGACTATCTAAAGGATGTTGATGGTAGAGCAGGTCTCCCTGAATCTATATCAGTTGATTATTTCCATCTACGTTTTATTGGGTGCGAGCTATTGAACAGAATTCATGAATAATTGCTTTAGAAACTAGTAATAATATCCAAAATGAAAATATAGCCAAATAAAAGGATGTTTATGGTACAGCAGCTGTCCCTGAACCTACATCAGTTGATTATTTCCATATAGGTTTTATTGGGTCCATGTTATTGAGCATTTGTTATTGACAAATGCTTCATAGACTATTAGTAATATCTATGAATCATAGACTATTAGTAAAATCAAAATTGAAATATTGGAAGACTAAAGGATGTTGATGGTAGAGCAGTTGTCCCTGAAGCTATATTGGTTGGTAATTTTGATACGAGCTATTGAAATTTACATAAGCAATTGACGTTTTTCATCAACATAACCACATAATGGTGCACTTTTAAGACGGTGCCTTAACCCTCGCATCGTAGGAAAGCAGTTTTTCCATGTTCTTTTCAACTCTGAAAGATTAATATGAAACCGAAATGGAAAAATAAGGAGTGTTGCTTGTTCACTATCCCCAGCAGATTCGGAATATGTAATTGCTGTCTTTCTGGTAGGTTTCGTTGATGACGTTCAAAGTCCGAATCTTGAATATAAAGCTAACTTCACCGCAGTCATTTGTTGGCAAGTTTCTAATTAAATTACACAAGCCACGAGCGTTCTTACAATTTAAAACCCAGAAGTATCCAAGCGACTCGCCAATGTTTCTACTCCTGTAACTATTGACAACAGGTTATTACAGTCAGAGCCTATACAGAGTAAGAATCAAATGCTGTTATCCAATGAGATACAGTCATAGTATGATTGAAGGGTGTGTAAACCAATAATAGCGTTCAAGTTTATGCGATGCCACAGGTTATAAATTCAGTCCGTGGATCTTCCGTTATTCTTCTGTCATCATTCACTGTGTGGTGTTTTCTGAACGCGGCAGTTCTCCTGCTTCGGCCGTTTTCATTATTATTAATTAATTCAGTCAAAATGAGGGAAATTGTACATTTGCAGGCTGGTCAGTGTGGCAACCAAATTGGAGCAAAGGTAGGTTACAGTGTGCAGACTTTCTGTTTCACCATTCATTTTTTGCCCAGTAATCTGCCTTACCCATGCGCCATCATTTGATTCATTGCCTTCTGACTGTAACGTTGTAACGATGTTAACGTTAACGTCACTATACCTAGATAGAAAATAAACAATTTGTAATAATAGTTAGGCTAAGTTACTACTACTACTAGGTTACAACTTATATACGGTTATTTTTTCTTTATTATTCCTCGATGTAATTTATTTTGAACCCCGAATTGCTTCGCTCGCGGTCAGTAACTAGCTAACATTTGGCTGTGTGGGAGTGTGGGATGTGGCATTTTGTTCCGTTCGCAGCGAGCCATTTATGTTGCATAACATTACATTAACAACTTTGTTTATTTAACGTGACATTATTAATGTTAATCTTTTGTTACTTTACCTCTTTTATTGGACTTATAGTTCCTTTTATTGTTGTTTATTAACGCCGCCAATTTTGATTAGCTTGATGATAAAGTTTAGAACTGACAGTATTTTTTACTTTACTAAACCAAAGTCCTACACCAGCAATCCAATTCCAAATTATTCTTTTGCAATAATTTGTATTTCGTTCAATCAAATCATACTTTCGCATCAAATCTTTCCAGAGCTGATCCGATTATTCAAAATTATGTACAGTAAAAACGACCAAGTTGTGCTTGCCGATTTTAACAATAACGATCTCGTGTGTTGTTTTTTCTCTCTCTGTTGCTTTTCGTGTTTGTAAAAAACAATCCAAGATAAACAAAGCAACCTGATTTGAGCTTTTTAGGCCTTCCGTGTGATCAACGGTTTGGATTTGGAGCTAACACCTATTCCCTGATTTCCTTTCTATAGTTTTGGGAAGTGATTAGTGACGAGCATGGCATCGACCCAACTGGCACATATCATGGCGACAGTGACCTGCAGCTGGAGAGAATTAATGTGTATTACAATGAAGCCACAGGTAGGTTCCCTGCATCCGTTTAACTTCTAC
>JACXGI010012522.1:0-22625 GCA_016801175.1 Esox masquinongy | reverse complement strand
CTTGTGCCTGTCTCCCCTCTCCCCTTCTCTTGTGCCTGTCTCCCCTCTCCCCTTCTCTAGGAGCTGTGTATTAATCCCAAGTTGTTTGTGGATGGCATAAGTGCTCATGACCTTCTCCAGGGCCAGCTGGGGAACTGCTGGTTTGTTGCGGCCTGCTCCTCGCTCGCATCCAGAGACGCTCTGTGGCAAAAGGTAAGACTGTGTGTTTGCCTTGGGTGTGTGCAATGTAGTAAGATGTGGAATGGTTTGGATATGTGTGTCTGTGTGTCTGTGTGTGTGGGTGTCAGTGCAGGTGTGGCCCTTCTGAGTTGACAGTCTGTGTTTTTTCCACTGCGTTTGCAGTGAATCATCCGTTTAGTCTCAGGTGAGAAGTCTCTCTGGTTTACTGTGTTTCCACCACAACATCACCCATATTCCTAGCACCTAGCCCACTGTGTCACCCTAATCCTTAGCCCACTACATTACCATAAATTCAAGCCCCTAGCCCACGTCACCCTAATTCCTAGCACCTATCCCACTGTGTCACCCTATCTCTTAACCCACTACATTAGCCTAACTACAAGCTCCTAGCTCACAACATCACCCTAATTCCTAGCACCTAGCCCACTGTGTCACCCTATCTCTTAGCCCACTATGTTAGCCTAACTCTAGCCCTAAGTCCAGAGTATCAATCTAACTCCTATTAAGTGGACCTCAACTAGTACATAGCATCACACTAAGTCCTAGGTGTTAGGATCCCTTCTGTAGGACCCAGTACCCTACCTGAAACCTAAACTCTTAATGTTAGAATGAACACACTCCTACTGCCTGGCGTTCATACAAGGATACAAGTGAAATGGAAAGGTGGTCTCCTGCACTAGAACGATAAACTTACCCAGTAATTAAAACCTTAAGAAAAGGCAAGACCCTCTGGAACACAGCCCCAGCTGACCAGGTTCCACCAAGACCCTCTGGAACACAGCCCCAGCTGACCAGGTTCCACCAAGACCCTCTGGAACACAGCCCCAGCTGACCAGGTTCCACCAAGTCCCTTTGGAACACAACCCCAACTGACCAGGTTCCACCAAGACCCTCAGTGATGCAGCTCTTTCATCTTATTTGAGGAACCAACTGATAGTGACAGCCTACGTTTGAAAACAAATGTTTTGTCCTTTTATCGACATAGTGTTACTGTGATGTGTCAATAGGGCATTTTGACTATTAAAAATAGAATATCTCTGGAATAGAACTGGCAGTATTGTTTCCCTTGGCAAATATTTCAGGGATGATTGACGTGCTACGTTTTCTTTTAAATTGTGTTCGTTTTCGTTACGGTAGCAAGATTGCTTTTTATTTCTTTTGGTTAGTCATTCTATAAAATAACTGTAATGTCATTTTTTTAAGAGTGTGATCCGAACCAGGTCAGACAGGTAGGCTGTGCTAATGCAGCACAAGATTGATTGACATTTCTGTTGCCTAGTCATAGATGTTTATCCCACTTCTGACACAGCATTTCTTTACATACTAAGTAAATGCTGGTTCAGTGGTGCTTACCCAGCTTGGGAAAGTTGAAGGTCGTGTCACGTCTTCCTACTAATGTTATTGTCCATCCCATTTTAAATCTTAATCCACAATATTTCCCATCTTCTTACTCTCAACACTGTCATGTCACAGAGAAACTAGGGTTCTAGTCCTTCATGTTCTCTGATCTGAAACAACTGATCTCCTATGACTGCTTTATTATTGTTCCTCGATTTCCGGAAGAACCGTGTGTCTCTGTCACTGAGGAAGCAACTGCTGCGGGGGTGTTAGGGCAGGGACTGTTTCCCAAATGCCTCTCCATTTGCTATGTAGTGATTACACTACTTACACTACTTTGACCAGGGCCTATAGGGATTCGGGCGCCATTTGGGATTCATGGCTAAAGTTAGGCCAGTGTGTTGGTGGGGGCTCGTAAGGCATCAGGACCTATTGTTTAGTCCCAGAGTTTAATTACATATTCTCTCTTGTTAAGAGTCAGTAACACTGTGCTCTAGATGCAGCTTGTTAACATACAAATGGTACAGTTAATTGGATCAGGCTATACATTTTTCTGACTGGTGGAGTCAGAAAAATTTACCTCAGCAATAACCACCTGAGAAAACACTGTCATACCAAACACACAAAGATTTTATTAACTCAGTGGGAATGTGCTGTCTGCTCTTGATCACTGATCTCTCTGTCTCTTTCTCTGTGTCTCACTCAACATAGAGTATGCAAACATTGTTTATTTCAGTTGCTTTGGCAATCTCACATTGACATTAAACACCAAAGTTTCAAAAGTAAAATGTTTGAAATGTTAAAATGATGTACAAAAACAAACAAAAATAGTGTATCTGTTCAGGACTGTACAGGTCAAAATTAAACAGCCTATAAAATAATATAAAATAGCGTGCCTAGTCAACTACTTGCCCCTGAGACACTCGCTGGCTACACCAAGGCTTCACTCAGCAAGTCTGCAGTCAATCTAAAGGGCTTGCCTGTCTGAAATATAAGAAAACCCTGCAAGTCTTTGTTCAACTTTTAGGCAATACATCCTTCTGTGTCGTATTTGGAGCAGCAGAGTAGAGCTTTACTACTTAACCTGTAGCACAGTTGTTACAAACACACAAACACACTAAGTGTGAATGGTTTGTATTGATACTGCCATGGGACATCTGACACAGGAGTCTACCCTCACATTCCTGTTGGGTTTGTGAAAACTCTTCATAATGTCAGCTACTAAGCAGTACAACGGCATACAACTAGATTGAACTTAAGTGTTAACTGTACTAATTCACATTATCCCTTTCATTTCACAGGGTGTAGCTATGACTGGCTGTGTTGCTGTCTTAGCATTTTCACTTAACATTTACAAGCTTAGTAAATCATGCTTGTTTTTGTGAAATTGTCTCATAAATACTGATAATTAGTGAGTAAAGCACTTCAGCTAGATGTAATATGGCACAAATAAGATTTTCTTATCAGACTGTCAGCACTATTTATAAATGCATTGTTCTACAGTTTGTTTTCAGCCTGTGTTAGGCAGTGGACCTAAAGATGGTGTCACAACACTGGGTTATGTCACGTTAGACCAATGAAAAGACCTCCCCTTCCACCACTTAGTATCCCTGTCTACGGATAAGTTTATGTGCCCATGCCAACAAAAATAGGGGGGGGATCTGTATAAAAAGTGGATATTGAATCTTTTTCAGGAAAACATTCCTATTTGAATATGAATGGAGTATCTCCCTATATGAAAATTCATATCTTTCCGTCTCTATGGCAAGGCGATGGTTACTGGTACTTCACATTGGTTGTTTTTCTTTGAGGTGTTGTGTTAATTTGATCTCTTTCGTATCTCTATATTTCTCTCTTGTTCTTTCTGTATTGACTTTGTTCAATGTGCCTCCTGTCATGTATTCTAGTATTTGTCCGTGTCATGTGTATATGTGCGTGTGATGTGTATTGACTGCCCTATAAGTGAACAGTAACTCCAGGCTAAACCAGCTCTTTCCCCCTGCCCTGACCAATACCACACACATAGCAGAACAGAGAGAAACTCTAACAGCAGTAGAGGACCGTAAGCTTCCAGTTTGTTTTTCTAAGTGGAGTTGTGGCTGTATAATGCAAAGTGAATATGGTAACTACTAAATCATTGCATTGTAATTAGAGAGTAACATTCTGTTTGTCACTACATCGTGGAATTGAATCCTTTATTTGTATCTCCAGTCGTACAGTACAGAAGGTATTTGAAGTTACATTTCAGAATTGGTTCTATAACATTTTCTATTAAGAAGAATCTCATTCATTCAGTTATTCATTTAGGATGCTCAGGTTTTCAATATAACTTCTGTTCGTATTCACATAAAAATAACTGTGTAAGTAGGGTAGCTAAACAGACGTTTCTAGTGGCGACTTGAGTGACATGCGTAGATGGTGTAGCCAGTACCAAGAGATAGTAGTTCGGGTGTGTGTGGGGGGGTGGGCGGAGGGAGGTTATTGAGATGACTAGTTTAACCTAGAATAGTTGTAGTAGAATGCATTCCTTCTGAACAGAGAGCAGGAGAGGGCTGTAGAAGAATTTAAGGGCCTCAGTCAGGCCTGGGTGAACTCCACAGAGATGTTGACCTTGTCAGCCTCCGCCCCTTCTTTGAAGGCAAACAAGAAATACATGACTTTGCGGACCTTGGCCAGCTCTGCAATTCGCTCACCGAACTCCTGGATGTCCGCCTCCAGACACTTGTAGGGCATGTCCTCCGGGTCGCCCGCGTTTCGCCAGAATGTTCCGACGGGCTCCAGAAGCTGCCGGGTCATCAGGTTTGTGAGGTCCGGCGTCCAGAGCTGGGAGATCCCCGTAACGACCACTCGGCCGTGGCCAGTCAGGGACACCGACCAACGGACAAATGTCAGCTCCTGACTGGAGAAGTCCAGACGGTAAACGGCCTCATGGGGAAGGAGCAGGCGCTCCCCTTCCTGCCGCTTCTGAGCGCTGCGCTGCAAGGACTGGGCACGGTGGCGCATTACCTAGCAACAATTATTCCACTATTAATAATGTAATAATACTATAACTAGCGTTGTGACATAGTATAATAATAATACTAACCACATTAATGATAGTAAATCTATAACATGCTGGATGTACTGAATGTCCCAAAGCAGGTACTGTATATTCATGTACATGTTCATTCAAACTTTAGTGCATTTTCTCAGTACTTTGAAAGGAAAGATACTTGGTGCTGTTATGTACTTATTCCAGGGTAACCTCATATGACTGAAGGTAATTGAATTTGTATGGTGTATAGTGACCTATTTGTAGTACTCAGAATGAAGTGACCATGCAAGAATCAAACACAACTGCGTTGCCAACACCACGGTTCAGCTAACTAAAGCATTGATTGCCCTATTTTAATGACCATCCACACATTAACCATCTAAACCTCATGTCACTTGCAAATTAACCATCTAAACCTCATATCAGCCACACATCAGCCATCTAAACCTCATATCAGCCACACATCAGCCATCTAATCCTCATGTCAGCCACACATTAACCATCTAAACCTCATATCAGCCACACATCAGCCATCTAAACCTCATATCAGCCACACATCAGCCATCTAAACCTCATATCAGCCACACATCAGCCATCTAATCCTCATGTCAGCCACACATTAACCATCTAAACCTCATATCAGCCACACATCAGCCATCTAATCCTCATGTCAGCCACACATTAACCATCTAAACCTCATATCAGCCACACATCAGCCATCTAAACCTCATATCAGCCACACATCAGCCATCTAATCCTCATGTCAGCCACACATTAACCATCTAAACCTCATTTAAATTTCATCTAAACCTGACTATTTTACCTCAGTGAGAGAGGAGTCCTCTACGAAATGCAGCTCCAGGGCTGTTCCACCCGAGGTGGCCGTGTCCGTCTGGGAGGTCATCTGTCTGGGCTGGGGAAGGAGCAAGGCCTGCCTGGATGAATGACAAATTAATCTGTCTCTGTCTGTAGCGTCAAATACTTCCACTAGCTCCAGAACTATCTCTGTACCTCTCCCCCTCCGTCACTGTCTCTTATGCCATCTCTCTGTCCCTATTCCCCTCAATCTCTCCCTCTTTCTCCCTCTTTCTTTCCCACTCTGTTTCTCTCTCTCTCTCTCTGTTCCCAGAGGGCACTATGGTTGGTTGGTTCTCTGGTTGGGAATGTATTGATTGTGTGTCATGTAGAGTGAGGCATGGGGGTGGGGACCAAAGTGAAGAGGGGATGGATGGATGGATGGATGGATGGAGGGTAGGGTGTGGAGAGGGGTGCTAGGCAACAGTTTGTGATGACGTCAGAAGAGGAACCAGGGATTTTCCTGAGGGCTTCAGGGAGCTGTCTGGTCATAGCTGGATGGGTAGTAATTAATACCGACACACACTGGGGTGTGTGTGTGTCCGTGTGTGTGTCTGTGTGTGCGCACAGTGGTCTGTATTTGTGTGTTTAAAGTTGAGGGTTGTGGTTTGATGTACGTGATTGTTCTTGCTGAAGCTGTGATATGTTACAAGCTTATTTTTCCCTCCTTCCCCAGGTCATCCCAGATCATAAGGATCAGGAATGGAACGAGGAGAAGCCTGAATCTTACACTGGAATTTTTCACTTCCACTTCTGGCGCTTCGGAAAATGGGTGGATGTAGTCATCGACGACCGGTTGCCCACGGCGAATGGCAAGCTGGTGTACTGTCACTCAAATGACAGCAATGAATTCTGGAGTGCCTTGGTTGAGAAGGCCTACGCCAAGTTAGTAAACACCCACGTTTGGTTTTCTAACCTTGTGGGCATGGGAAAATCCATGTACCGTAACCCTAATATTCAATTAACCCTAATATTAACCTCAATGAAGTAGGCTTTATGCCTAAACTTAACACTTCTCTAACACCCAACCTGTAGTGCCTAAATCTAAAAGCAAACCCAATTTGCACACGAACATGACCACACGTAGACTGATTTGGTGGGAAAGCCCTACACCAAGTTAGTTGTACAGCGCCGCTGATTGTTGCATCATTGCTGTTTCTGTAGGATGTACGGGTGTTACGAGGCCTTGGACGGGGGAAATACAGCCGATGCCTTGGTGGATTTCACCGGCGGTGTTTCCGAGCCCCTGGACCTACTGGAGGAAGGCTTGAGCACAGACAAGGAGAAACGCTCAGTTCTGTTTGACAGAGTCCTCAAAGTGCACAACAGAGGAGGCCTGATCAGCGCCTCCATACGGGTACGCACACACACACACACACACGGAAGCTACAGTCAGCAACACATCCTCGACAAACACCTAGAGTCCGGCCTCTCCCTCCCCAGGCGACCAGCTCAGCCGAGATGGAGGCTCGGCTGGCCTGCGGTCTGGTGAAGGGCCACGCCTACGCTGTGACAGACGTCCGACGGATCCGACTGGGCCACGGCCTCATGGCCTACTTCAGGTCGGACAAACTCACCATGATACGACTCCGCAACCCCTGGGGAGAGAGAGAGTGGAACGGAGCCTGGAGCGACAGGTAGTTCACTTTATTTATTTACTTATTGAATATTGTGTTACATCTATTTAGTTAAAGTCTAATTAAAGTCGGAGTTATTTCACATTGAAAAGCTGGCCAAGAATGTGAAGAAAGAAGAGGAGGTGAAGGAGGTGAGCCTTTTTTATTGGGGGTGTGGATATAAACCTGTTCCTGTGTTTTCTTGCCTTACTGCTCTCTGCTGGTGGAGAAGGGTAGCACATGCTGTAAATACCAAACTTAAACTGCTGCACTGAAACTGAGTGGTTCAGTCCGAGATGGTGTTGGCCCCGCCTCTCTGTTTGGCATACCGAAACATCTGTTTGGTTTGGGGAACTCTGGCAGCATGGCCACTGCTCTTTAAGTGCGTCATACATTCCTTCCTGCCAAATCCACACAATGGAAGAAAATACACTTCAAAGTCTATTAAAAAACATACATGAATTTTTGCTGCAACGGACCCAACATTCCATAATGTAACAAACTCACTTCAAACTAAATTCAGAGTGGCCTAGCCTGATAAAAAACAGTTAATGTGTTGTCTATCTGCTTTCTACACGAACAAAGGATCTAGTCACCTGAAGTGACAGTGTCCTTGTGTGGTACTGTGACTCGCCTTCTGTATCAGTTCTGTTCTGTTAGCATTCCACAACAGTACACACCACTCCCCTATGACAAACACGCAGTTCAATTCAAATGGGTTTAATGGCATGGAGATTACATTGCCAAAGCAAAGAGAAATATATATTAACAGAACAGTGAACAACAATTATAGTACGAAGTGAGAAGTGGGAAGGATCCAGGTACAGGCATTCATTTATTTATTTATACAGGTACTGGTTCTCTGTCTGTCTGTATCTGTCTGATTGTCTCTCTCTCTGTCTGTCTATTTCACTCTCTGTCTCTCTTCCTTTCTCTCTCCAGCTCAGAAGAGTGGAGTAAGGTAAGTAAGAGTGAAAGAGAAAAGATCGGGGTGACGGTGCAGGACGATGGAGAATTCTGGTGAGTTCTGACCCTGGACCTATGACCTCTTAACTCTTTGTACCAGAGTTTGAAAACATGGATAGCCTTCCCTGTCACACTCCATCTCTCCCTCTCTCTCATCCCTCTGCAGGATGAACTTTGATGACTTCTGCCAGTATTTCAGTGATCTGATCATGTGTCGTCTGATCAACACTTCTTACCTGTCACTCCACAAGACCTGGGAGGAGATCTCTCTGACGGGCGCCTGGGTCAAGCATGATGACCCGCTGAAGAACCGTGCTGGAGGCTGTACTAACAACAGAGATACGTTCCTTCAGAACCCACAGGTCTGTGTCTGTCTGTCACCTCAAAATATATAAGTGAAAGCATGGGAGTGTTTGTGTGTGTGTTTGGTAATGTGTTCATGTACATGTGCCTCTCCCTGCAGTATGTTTTCAATGTGAAGAAGCCAGAGGATGAGGTGCTGGTTTGTCTACAGCAGAAAGACAGGAGAGCCAGGCTGAAAGAAGGAAAAGGAGAAAATCTGGCCATTGGCTTGGAGATACACCGTGTGAGTTCCTGAAAAGGGCAGTTTTGGGGATTTAAGTGGGGGGTTACAAAGGGCAAAATTTGCAATTGGTGTTATGGTTAAAATTCCAGTTAGGCAATACTGGTTAGAGTTAGGCATTATGGCTAAGTTAATTATAGGCATAGACGTTAGGTTATGAGGTTACGGTTAGGTTGAGTTAAGGGTTAGGATTAGTAGAAGTAGGAGTTCTACTTTAAGGGCAATTGACTTTGGAGTCCCTGTGTGTGTGAGCAGACAGATTCAGGTTCAACAATGTTGAGGGTATTCTATATCCTTTGACATTTGGAAATATTTAAATGAGTTCTTGTTCATGTATTTAAACAGACTTGCATTTTGGATGGTGTGTGTGGTGTGTGTGGTGTGTGTGGTGTGTGTGGTGTGCGTGTGTGCGTGTGTGTAGGTGGAGTTGAACAGGCAGTATCGCATGCACACTCGGCAGCAGAAGGTGTGTGGGAGTGTGTACATCAACTCCAGGTGTGTGTTTCTGCGCTGTGAGCTGAAGGAGGGTCGTTACGTTGTCATACCCACAACCTTTGACCCTGCTCTTGAGGGAGACTTCCTGTTACGGATCTTCACAGACATCCCCGCGGACTGCAGGTACACTCACGCTCTCTCACACACATGTAGGTACACACACACACATACTCACCTAATACTCATACACACGGACACTTAAACACTCACACACACACACACACACACACACAAACTCACCTAATACTCATACACACAGACACACTCACACATTCTCACTGACACACACAGGCACATAAACACTCACACACACACAGACACTTATTCATACACACACTCTCCTTTCCCATCCCATAGAGAGTTAACCCTTGATGAGCCAGCCCAGACATGCTGGACTGGAATGTGTGGTTTCCCGTCCCTAGTCACCCAGATACACGTCCACAGAGCAGATGGACTGGCTGGACAAGACTCAGACGGAGGTAGACCCTCTCATCCCCTCTTATCTCCTCTCTGCTCCTCTCATTTAATCTCCTATTGATTGTGTGTGTGTGTGTGTGTGTGTGTGTGTGTGTGTGTGTGTGTGTGTGTGTGTGTGTGTGTGATGCAGCATCTGACCCCTACGTGATGATCCAGTGTGAGGGTGAAAAGGTCCGTTCTCCAGTGTATAAAAACACTCGCAGCCCCGTCTTTGATACCAAGGCCCTATTCTATAGGAAAAAAAAGAACCAACCCATATTGATCCAGGTGAGGGCTCCTAGGGGCTGGTTGTGTACGGGCACAGTTAAAGTTAAATGTTCACTTGGTTGTTTCTTTTTTCAAAGAACTGTGGTCTTTCGATTAAGTTACAACTGTATTCACCCCTCAAGGTCTATAACCACAACATCTTACTGGATTCCTTCCTGGGTCAGGTAAGTTTGACCTCTGACCCCGGTGACCCTCAGCAGGTCACCTTACACCTGAGGGACGAGGGCAATCGCCAGGACAACGACCTCCCGGGTACACTCACCATCTCCATGGTGACAAGCAATATTCTCACCAACATCTGACCAACTGTTAACCAATCAGTGCCTTACTTCGAAGAGGGGAGTGCCAGACATGTCCCAGTAACAGAATGTGATTGGTCAGGAGGTGCTGTCTGTTTCTGTATATACATATAACTGGGAGAATATGTGATTACACTGTTTACAGAATGTAAACAGCACCTTTCTATGTATGCATGTATATGTTTACAGTTTATATCGTTAGTCATTTTGTCTGACAAAGATTTAAATATAATCAGTAATGCATTTGCCATAAACATATCAGTTGAGGGACCAAAGTTGCCTTCCATTAAAGTGTTGATATTTTTACTCAGGGGTGTTAAACACATTTCATAGAATGTCTTCTTTTAGGATTCTACAGCCAGGTGAGGGGAGTTCCTCACAAATCAGGGAAACCTTCAGACGATTGTCCCTCCTTGGAATTAGTTTGACTCATGTTCTAACTCAGTAATTGTCAAAGCTCTCCTTGGGGACCCATAATCTTTCCGTTTATTTGGTCTACTTCAGATCTTGAACTTGACAACTAATAATGAATACATTTAATTTTAATCAGCTTAGGTAGTTCATATATTCAAATAAGTGAATAAGCCATTCGGTCCCGAAGGAGAGGTGAGAGGCACATGTTTAAGTGTTTGTGAGTTTGACAGTGTAGCACCAATCCTGACCACAGAGGGGCATCAGGAGTCATGTCATCCCTGAGTTCCCAGTTCTTAGTTTTGAAGTGTGTTAAAATTCGTCAAGGATGTGCTTTAACTTGGGCCAGCCCCTTACAGGTGCATTGACACTTGGATTTCAGCTGTTTACATTTGTTTACATATATTTTATGTTTTGGCAATGACAATTTGTGTCGACTGTGTTCTGATGTAACTCTGCTGTAGCAGAGATGTTTTTAAAGACCCGTCCCTGCCTCCCTAGAATGTCGCGTATCACCTGAAAGCAGATCTCTGAGTGGTCAAGGTGTCCTCTGACATGGCACAGGTGGGCGTTTCCTCTTTTGTCTTCAATTACTCCTCTTGTTACTGCAAGCCAGGTCTGAGACCGATGACGCAGACCAACACCTTGAACTGAAATACCACTATTGCTCTCAACCTCTAAGCTGTTTAATATTCATATGTTTTGTGGAAACCATTTATAAAGAGTATATCACAATACAAATATTTGTTGTCATAAGATAACATCCATGTTCACTTAAACATAATGGAAATGACCAAACCAAATAAACAAAAATGTATATAAGAATAAAAAGTGTTACACATCCAATTAACTTTTGTGTGTAGTTTACTGTATTTTCATGTGGAATGTTTTTAATGGGAAAGTTTTAAAAATTCCTGGGTGTTGACTTTGACATTTATAATAATGTACTACTGTATTCTAAGTGTTGCATGGATGTCCCAGTGAATGGACCATAGCCGGTGAGCTGACAGGGACAGGCTATGTTACCTAGGGTAGAGAGATTAATCTACAAGTGGTCACTGATGATACAACTTTTACATTAGAGACTATTCAACTCGGTCACTCCGCTTTCTCACACAAACGTTCTATATGTGCAACGACATCACTCTCATATCAGGTTACATTACCTCAAGTTACTACAGTGCCATGGAGGTTCTGTTTCAAATCATATCACTTACTGGTAACTCTAACATTCTAGTCACCATGAGGGTTTTATAATGCATCATAACAGTGACGTAGCCAGTCCTAATCAGTCTGTCATTGTGGTTAGCCTTGGTTCAGGAGGAACAGAACTGGTTTCTTTTCCATCTGCTGATAAATTGTAATCTGCCATTTTTTTCTCTTGAAATCCATTAAGTGGTGCCAGTCTAATTTGAACTTTAATAAATGGCTAAATCACATCTGTATATCTAGTATTGGGCATTTGTGTGTGGTTCCATTACCCAGAAGAACTCCTTTTCTCTCTCACTCGATGAAGTCCACTATGAACCATGGTGAGTGCAGGAAAGTGTGTGTGTGTGTGTGGGTTTGATGTTAGGTTCAATGAGGTGTGAGGAACACTGATCAATGTGTCTTTCAGCACAGACTGACCTTTACTACAGTAACTCCATTAGGGGTGAAATGCACTGCATTGTGCGTGTGCAGTATAGACTGTGTGTGTCCTTCATATCTGAAGCAATGCATTTACTTTCTGTGCATATTGACTGCTTGTGTGTGTGTGTGTGTGTGTGTGTGTGTGACGTAGACTGTTTTGCTTTACCGCCCTTCGCTAGTTTCCTTTTCTCTCGCTCCGTCTCTCTCTCTCTCTCTCTACCCCAGTAACTCTAAGTGGGATCAGTGGCAGAGCAGGAGCTGGCGTGTCACTGCTAATACCTTCACAGAGAGAGTCACTAATACTTTAACAGGACAGTAAGGGTCTGACCACCTACTGAGACAGATCAGAGAGACGTTGAAAAAGACCCTCCCATCCCTGCATCCCACCTCCCTCTGGCCTTTCAGAGTGGACCTAGACCGGGGACCATACGGAGGAGAGAGGCAGAATAGGAGGAACTTACACAGGGGTAAGCATAGAAGTCACACCGAAGAGCTTAAAGAAGCATGGAGGCTTTGGCCTCCGAAAGCTACTTATGCTAACTTCTTGTCTGTGTTTATTGTTGTCTGTCTGGTTGAAACGATCATCTGAATGGGAGAGACTGCTGTTATTGGTGCATCGTATTGTTCAGTTTCTGATCCTACGTCCCTTCAGTGCCCTTCTCTCCCATATCTGTTGTCCCAGGACATGCTTTCAGGGAGTTCACATAGAGGAACAGTAATGATTAACTAACCACACAATGACACAAACCTACCTGGTGTCTTTGTGAAATCCTTAAGGACATCATTTTCCCTAGCCTGCTTATTCTCCGTGTCTGTATGTCTGAGACGTGAAGCCACTGTGCAGGTTTGATGAATGAGGTCTTGACCTTGTGCACTGTCGCAGTTTAGATGAGCCCATCCGTCTCGTACAGACAAATCAGCATTTTGGGATTCACATCCAGAGACTGAGACAATCATTTTGTGAAATTTGACGTATGTTCTGATATGCAGTGGATCCCACTTGTGGACCTTTTCAACTTAATTTGCTTTATCATTATTTTTTTTTTAAGTCTGATTTACAAATTAATAATTTGTCATTGAATACATGATTTTACATGGTAGAGTCGAAAAAGATTTTAAGTTGGTTTCACAAGCAAAAAAAAGTTGGAAACTCCTGGAATAAGACAACGGAATGGAGAAGGGTTGAGTGGTTGGTTAATGGGCATTGAGATCAGTCAAGTTCATCTATTAAATTCCTTTTTACGTAAGCAGTTGTCACTAAGTGCTGGTACAGAAACTCAGCCTAAAAACCCAGGGAGCAAGCAACAACAAGAAATTGATGCACAGTGGCTAGGATAGACTCTGTAAGCCAGGTACAGAGGAATTCATTTAGGGCCTATTGAAACTGTAAGAGTTTCATTGGGATTAACAGGTATTTTCGTGGGAATTGCAGAACAATAAACATTGTTACAATGTGAACTGGTGAACATGAAAATTGTGCAGTGTATTGTCTTGTCAAATGTGTATCGTTGTCGCATGAGCAGTGACATATGTGGTTTAGGTTTGTAAGTCAAAGGACATGTCCATCCCAATGTAAAAAAATCATCAACCTTCACCAAAGAAGCTAATCAGAGGTGTAAGAAGTGCGAAGGAAAAGCACTCAGTTGTGTTTACCAGTTTAGGGGGTTCAGAATCAACCAGCTGAGTATTTAAATAAAAAGTGGGAGTGAGAAAGTTTCAATTATTCACAGTATTTGTGGAACATATTACTTTGTATGTGCGTGTTTTCATATGAAGCTGGACTGTCTGGCTCAGCTATGTTTGTTAACTGGGCTGACATTGAGGTACTGACAGCTCATGGTTGTGTTACGAAAAGGTTTTCTCTCTTCTGTCTTGTGTCCGACGCTGACCTGCAAAACAAATGTTTGGGTCCTCACTGGCTGAAGTGATGGAATCACAGACAGTCTTTTTCTCAGAAGCCCGTACTTCGATCTACAACAATGACCAGAGCTGCTCCGAAAACAATAGGAAAGGGTTACACATCCTATTGTTCTTTCTCTCCTTTTGTATCTCTTTTTCCTTTTTTCTGTCTCTGTTCTCTGTGTGCGTATGTATGTATGTACAAGATACTATATATATTAATGTTTTCCACAGTGTCCAGTTTCCATACTGTTATATACCAACACACACAGACAGACTTAGACCAGGTCTTCCAAGCAACAACCTTTGTCCCCAGACCTCTGCTGTGGTAATTAGATGCTAAAATATTGATGAAGAGCATGCAGCTACACTCCCTAACCCCAACACGTGTATGTCTGTATGTTTCACAAATGTGGTCCATTCAGAGAGGCTTTGGTAGGGCGCAGAGCACTGACATCCATTTACTGCAGGACATTACCCAATAAATGTCATTTTCCGGTCTACACAAAAAATCCCTTGCCAACATTCAGCGTCCCTCTAACCGTAAGCATCCTCTAGAGCAGTGGTTCCCAACCAGGGGTACTTGGTATATCTACAGCTGGTACTTGAGTAGACACATGAGATCATAGGCTTATTGACAAAATGCACATGAGGGTGTTCTTTCGGGGTACTCCAGACAAAGCATTAATTTAGTTGGTGTTACAGTAACTGAAAAAGTTAAGGAACCACTGCAACTGAGTAGGGTGTCCTTTAAAGTAAGAAGCTTACAGTAAAGCAGGCGGGGGCCAAACAGGAAGGACATTTTGGGTCAACAGGAAAAACCCGTTCATTGGATAGTTTCGATATTCCTATTATTTGGGGTTAAAAAAAAGTACAGGCCACTCATAAATATCTAATACCAGATAGAAAGTATGTAGAAAATGTTATGGATCTATATATTTTTAAATAACTTATTTTCTGCCCAAGAACCTTTGTTTTGAAGAAGGAACAGGTACTAAAAAAATTTGGGCTTCCCTCTATTTAATTTTCAAATCACAAATTACCATTGGATTCAAACTACTACTCATCCCTGCACTAAAATATAATTAGGGAATAATTTACAAAATCATGAAAAAATAAACTCCTCTGTTCTGATGTACTGATGGAAGTGAGGATATGAATAAAGGAGCCTGTGAGCTCTAAGGAGTTAGTAGTCAGGATGTGTCCTATGGAGCAGAGAACTTGTTTTCGTCACAAAAGGGGCGTCCTCTGTACTCCTTTGCGTAGTTTTCTGAAGATTTTGTCTTTGGTATTTTCTGAAACACACTGTGAATGTGACAGGCTTGGAACAAGGTGAGGACATGGGACATGTGATCTGAATGCCAAAGCAAGAACACACCCACCCTCTTTAAGGTTTTCATTTCATTTCCAGGGATTCTCAAAAATTGCCAATAGGCTTCTAGTTAAGGATGTTTTCCCATAGAACCAACTGTGTCCCCTGCTGGTGTTTGGACATGACAACAGCTTAAGGATGTTTTCCCATAGACCCAAGTGTGTCCCCTGCTGGTGTTTGGACATGACAACAGCTTAAGGATGTTTTCCCATAGAACCAACTGTGTCCCCTGCTGGTGTTTGGACATGACAACAGCTTAAGGATGTTTTCCCATAGAACCAACTGTGTCCCCTGCTGGTGTTTGGACATGACAACAGCTTAAGGATGTTTTCCCATAGAACCAACTGTGTCCCCTGCTGGTGTTTGGACATGACAACAGCTTAAGGATGTTTTCCCATAGACCCAAGTGTGTCCCCTGCAGGTGTTTGGACATGACAACAGCTTAAGCCAGTTAACTACCAATTTGGAAATAGTTGCACTGCCACATTCTTTCATTGCATCCGATGTATCACCATTCTTGCACTCAACAGTATGTTGAGAAAGTTGTTAGTCTGGGGCCCCCTAGTGGCAAGGGGCCCTAAGCAAATGCTTATGTTGCAAGTCCCCAAGGTCTGTCCTGAGTGAAGCGATGCACTTGGCTGTCTCTTGTTTTTGTCATTATGACTTTGTACCCTGAATGACAATTGTGTCAGTCTCTTTTCTCTCTCCTCTCCATCTCTTCTCTCTGACCCTCCCTATCTAATGAATTTCTCTTTCAGGTTGGAGCTGTGGAGACTTCTGATGTTCAGGAATAAGCTCAGAAAGCAGAGTCGGAGTCATGGTCATTCTGCAGCAGGTAACCACAATCCTTTGACCTCTTCTTTCGCAAACGCAGACTAGGCACACACACACACAGGCACACACACGTATGAACACTTACTGTAAATATTTCAGAGAGATAAGTAGGCGGAAGTCACATAATGTTTTGCAGGTTAACAGTAAAACCTTGAAAGCAATCCTAGCCTTAAATCCTGGCAAGCCAATCCCAACTTACATTAACACAATGACTGGAAATCTATTCTAAAGCTTCTTTAGATCCTTTAGATTTCCAATCATTGTAATATCGTTAGTTAGCAATCGTTCTATTGCAAGTTACCATCTTCCTTTGAACTGCATGCAGAGCCATGAAAATGGAATCCAGGAGTTCAACCGATCCTGCAGGATGAATGGCCTCATTACCAAAATCCTGAACTATCCAGTTAACAGGATGTCAGTGTAGAAAGGATAGCACCAGATTGACCGTTTTGGTTCTTGTATAAGATTATATAAGCTTTTTTCAGCACTACTGGATGTGTGTTAAGTGCCTTATCTGGGTATCCAGAGAAAACAGGTCTGAAGGTTATGAATGGTCCACAAAAGCAATGGGTCTGACATGTCCCACAATTCAGTGGTATGGGTCAGAGGGAGAACTCCATGGATAAATCAATACTTCGAAATTAAGTAAGTGATTTGGTTACTCAAGATCCAATCACTGATGGTTTAGTTTTGTGCAACATCCCTTTTAGACATCACCTAAATGAATGCAATGGAATGTTAGAGTCTTAGAATCAACTGTGAACAATAGTGCAGAAGAAGATTTTAGTTGAGTTGTCGGCCAAGAAGAAAGTTGCTCTAAATGTTTTTAAATATATTTGTCAAAAGACAGATTAGGGTCCAGAATAACACAGAGATCTCTTCTCCGATATTCACAAGCATATTCAAACACACACATTCACGTTGCTTTCTGAGTAGTGTTTGTGGGGAACAACACATGTTTCTACTCCATAATCTCCTGGTAGTTTCCCGCTGTGTCTGCTTATGTAGTGTTTGTGTGTACCGTATGAATGTGTAGTGTTTCTGTGTGTGTGTGTGTGTGTGTGTGTGTGTGTGTGTGTGCGCGTGCGTGTGTGTCGGTCTTCTTGATGTTCAGTGAATGCGGTGCTCGGCTCGTCAGCCTTTCTGATCATCTAATCACCCCTGACAATGGTACCTCTACATCTACCCCCCCCCCACACACACACACACACACACACACACACCACAGCGACTGTGAGAAGCTGGACCCTAATAACTCACTAACCACAGAGGAAGGATCTGAAAGAAACAGTTGAGCAGGTCTAGAGAAGGTTGGAAGATTCTTCAAAGTTTCTTGGGCTTGGATAGGATGTAGCAGTCATTAGATGGGCAAATGTGGTGAATGTAAGGATGTTGAGAGGAGATCAATAGGAGGCCACGCAAGCAGCTTGAAGATTGTTGATTGTTGCTGAAAGAAGGAAAGATTGGACGCACATACACCCAAAACACCCTGACATGAGGTTACCTTGGCAAAATTGGCGATGACTTCAGCCAAGCCTTGGCCAATCGATGGCTGGGACAGCAGTGTCCGTCGCTTTAGCTACAAATGCTCCTCTCTTATACAGGTAACAACCCTCTGGCATGTAAACATAGAGGCAGGTCAAATACTGGAAGCCTATTAGATTTATTTTACATTTCTATCATTTTGCAGGGCCTCTTATCCCACGTGACTGTAGTGAGTACATACATTTTCATGAATTGTTATCTGTACTGGTCTCTCTGGCATTGCAAGTGCCTTGAGGTTTTAAACATCTGGAACAGGCTAAAGTCAACCTCAGCGAGCTAACAGGTGAGGTAATGGTGTGGTGACACCGTCGTCCCCATGGTGACGGAGGACGTTTTGGGGGTATTGTTCGGCGTTTGGCTCTGCTCACATTCCTCACTGATGAGTCACTGGCATCCATCCATTCATCCATCCATTTGTCTTTCACTCACTGACCAACCACAATAAAGAAGACAGGGGGAGGGCGAGTGTGTGAGTGTGTGTGTATTCATGTGTAATTAAGTGTTACTAAGTGTGTGCGGCTGGAAAACAGTGAGTTAGAGTGAGATCAGTCTGTACCAGGGGCTTACATGATGGTTATGGTAACTGCATTGTGTGTCTACATAGTGTGTTTCTAGTGAGAAGCAGAATTCATCACAATTTCTTGTTTAAGCATATTAAAGTAAATTGTAAAAAGTTTAAAGGGACTGAGATTTCAGGGATAGGGTAAAGGTCAAGGTGAGGGATTAGGAAAAACAGATTTTCGGCGAAAATCCATTGTTACTCCCAAAGAGGTCCTCACTAAGGATGCATTTCAATGTTGCTTGTGTGATACGTATGTGTACATCTGGGATCCCCACAAAGATGGTAAAACTCCCAACAAGGTGTTTTGGATGGTCCATACTAGAGAAAATGTGATTTCTGGCTCTGTGGTTTGGCAAAAACCTTCAATCACAGTGTTAGAATTGGGGTTACTTATATGTTCAGGGATTATGGATTTGGGTTAGTGTGTGCAGTATGTGTATGCGTGCGTGCGTGTGTGTGCGCGTGTGTGTGTGCGCGCGTGTTCGTGCGTGCATGTGTGCGTGTGTGTTCAGTGTTTCCAAGTATCACTGCATTGAAACAAAGACAGTGTTTGTGAGTGTGTGTATGTGTGTGTGTGTGTGTTAGTGTTAGTGTGTTATATGTCTTATTAAGTGTTTCAGGAGATACATATCATCTTCATTTTGAAGTGAAGCAGAAAGCAGTGGGTTGGATTGTTTTATTGGTCTATGTTAATTGGTGTCAAATGTCAGTACAATCAGCCAATCAATAGCTCTTGCTGTGACCTATGACAAATGGCAATCTAAATGCAAAGTAGTGGACAACTCATTTGTGAATAAATCATGCTTCACTCTGCTGTTGTGACTCAGGGTACTATTAATACTATGAAAATACATGTGGTGGTTTGGATCAATGTTTATCTGGTCATTGCTTATGCTGGAAAATGTAGTTTGACGTGAGTGTCGGGTTAATGCAATGAAATGGTCTGTGGTTTGTGGTGTAGTACTTAGTGAAACCCCTAGGGGGCAGCATGGTGCCTGGTCCTCACAGGAGTGTGGCACTGTTTGGCTCTGTTTTGTTGGCTGTGTCCGTCTCCAACAACAACAGTGGAACAGCAACCACTACTCTTAGTCAATCATTTAACAGTCAGGGAGTAAACATCCGTGTCAGGAGACTAGATGAATGTGCATGAAACCCTGTGTCGCCTGTCCTACTCTCGGTCTGTAATGATACCTGTCATCTCAGAACCAGAATCAGAAAGAGTTTTATTGCCAAGTACGTTTCACAGCAAACTAGGAATTTGTTCTGGTCCATTAGGGCAGCAATTTTGTACAAAAGAAAATAAAAACAAATAAGAATAGTGGACTGAGCATAAAAACAGTTGACTGAGAATTAGTAAATTACCAAACAAATATCCCAAAAAATATGTAAGGTGCAAGAATTGTCCAGTTGAGGTTTGTGTGTGCGTGTGTTACTCCCACACACGCACACACAACCCTCAACCCTCTGTGTGTGTGTGTGTGTGTGTGTGTGTGGAGAGAGAGGTTATAGATTTGTCCAGTTCAGGGTTGCGTGTATGTGGGGAGGGGTCATAGATTTGTCCAGTTGAGGGTTGCGTGTGTGTGTGTGGAGAGGTTATAGATTTGTCCAGTAGAGGGATGTGTGTGTGTGTGGAGAGGTTATAGATTTGTCCAGTAGAGGGATGTGTGTGTGTGTGGAGAGGTTATAGATTTGTCCAGTAGAGGGATGTGTGTGTGTGTGGAGAGGTTATAGATTTGTCCAGTAGAGGGATGTGTGTGTATGTGCGGAGCGGGCTATAGTCAGTTTGGCTCTGGGGGCATGTTCATGAGGCCTTCTGCTCTAGTGCTGCTGTAGTCCCCATGTCTCTCTCTCCCCATGTTTCTCTCTCTGGTCTCTCTCCTCAGCCAGTTCTGATACCTGTCACTCGTACTCCCCAGATCTCTCTCTCTACCGTTAACTTGGTGAAGATAGAATACAAAAGAGGCTCTTAATATGCTTTGTATTGTTGAATGATAATAAGTAGTGTATGGATGTTGAGCTGATAAGGCAAGTATAGAAATGAAAAATGCCGGGTGGAGTGAGAGAAAGAAAGGGGGATCATAGAAGAGAAAGAAAAAGGAACGAGAGAGAGGGGAGAGGGGGAGACAAGAAGAGAGTTGACAAGGAGGGAGTGAAGATTCAGAGAACCCAATGGATCTGGAAGGCTGTATGAATTATTAAGACCGTGGTTGGTGATAGTGGTGTTGGCCCTGGTAACGTGTGTGTGTGTGTGTGTGTGTGTGCGCGCGTGCGTGCGTGTGCGCGCGTGTGTGTGTGGATGCGTGTGTGCCAGCTGTGTTCTGTGGTGTAGTGTTCAGTCCAGTCCCAGGTTGTTTGCCAGAGGGGTATTTACTTAATTAAACAGACATATATTACCCAGGACGCGGGACAGACGGCCGCTACAACCCAGACCCCCCCCTCTATCTCCCCACCCTATGCTCCTCCCCTCAATTCCTTCCTCCACCCTGCTTCCACTGCCGTGACAGCTATTTAGAACAATCGACCTTGTGTGCTGTGGAATGACATGGAGAGAGAGTTATAGAGACAGAGAGAGGACAGGCAGAGAGGCATTGACTAAAGTGGGAGAGGTGATGGTTTGAGTGGATCAGGAGGAGAGCAGGAGGAGAACAGGCCTACATCCAGTCCCGGAGAAGGAGAGTGACAGGAGGAGGGGGACTGCTTGTGTGCAGGTCTTGTTTCATCTTGTAACTGTGTCTCTCAGGAGGTCCTCCAGACAGCCTTCGTTGTTTTTATTTACCTGTTCCTCAGCAGACAGCCTGTCTTTGGGAGGCCGGAGGCAGGGGAGACAGCACATTGTCATTGGTCTGTTATTATGCATTCCTGTTCTCAAACTTAGAAACAAAGAGGAAGAGGCAGAGCCATTGACCAACCTGGACAGGAAGTGACATTACGTCACCGTCGGTGACCTGGTGTGGAGACAGTGGGATGAATAGAGGACGGGTTGGATGGTGGAAGACTTAGGGGTGTGAGAAGAGTAGACTACTGGAGGCCCAGGGTTTGGCCGGTGTAGGACACTGGGATAGCTCTGTGTGGAATACCTGTAAGGATGTACAAGCGTCGTGACTATGTGGACCTTTATGAGAAGGACCAGGCTAAATGGGCTTTATTACGAAACGTCAACACTGTCTTCAAGCACTCAACACTGCTGCCGGTAGGACTGCTGCACTCTGTGTGTGTGTGTGTGTGTGTGTGTGTGTGTGTGTGTGCGTGTGTGTGCATGTGTGCGTGTGTGTGTGTGTGCGTGCGTGTATCAGAAGAGCTGAGGTATCGTTGTAATGGGTTTACCATGTAAAAGCCACATTCATCATAAAATACCCTTTACTGTCCCCAAGGGAGAGATTGGTGTTGGACATGTCATTCTGCTGGGTATTTGAAAGCAAACAGGCTGAAGAGGTGGTGGTTTTCTGTAAAATGACAATACAATGGGTCTCAAAGTATTCATCCACGTGGACTTAAATCACTTTTGCAGCTGATCACAAACAAGTCCGTAATGTCAAAATGAAAAATAAAATCTACAAATTGTTCTGAATTAATAAAAAAATAAATAAACAGAAAATAATTAATTGCATAATTATTCATCCCCTTTGCTATGACACACGTGAATGAGCTGTGGTGCAATTAAATGTTATGGACTATGTTGAATGGAGAGCACCTGTGTGCAGTTAAGGTCTCAGGTTAAATCTATCTGTCTCCGTTAGATCCTACAGTCTGTATAATTTTGGAGGTGAATACTTTTGAGCCACTTACAGAATCATTAATGCATAGGATAAAACATTAACAATTGAGCAAAATGCTTTCTTATAAGTTCTTCCTCAGCAATGCTTTGTTTAATAACAAAGGTAAGAAATAAAAATACAGAATAGGATGTTCAAATAAATACTGGGTACATAACTCAAATAAAAAACAAAATAAATATAACACACAAGAATATCTACTGATGACAAAATGATGATGTTTTGCTGCTTCTTGTAGGTATGGTATAAAGACCTCCTCTCAACAACATCAACACTCTACAACTTGGCTATACTCAAGCTGCCATAAAACACTGCCATCTCTCTTTTCACTCTCTGTCTTCCTCTTAATTAAATTCCATATACTTAAATGATATGGCAAGTTAAAAGAGTTACGTCAAAGTACAGATACACAAAAGTAGTCTGATTATCAACAATAAGACAACAATAATACAAGGTGTAGTAGTACAGTAATAGTGTGGTAGTAGTA
>JACXGI010012521.1:0-22594 GCA_016801175.1 Esox masquinongy | reverse complement strand
CATTTCTCTGTAGTTTCTTGTTTAATGTGTGTAGGGAGATGTTGTTTATCCTTGAAAACCAGCTTACTTTGACCGGGTAGAACAGAGCAGGTGTGTCGCTTCAACCCAGACGTGCCGGATTTGTGCCCATTGTAGATTAGTATTTTTGCACATTTGTCACAATGAACGAAGTTCAGTTCCTTTCCATCTTTATCACAAACAATTGAGAAACTTCTCCAAATGTCAGACTTGCCTTGCTTAGGTTTTGTGCTGTAAATACCTTGTTTGAGGTTCTTTTCCACATCATTTATTGACATCTCCATCATGTCACTATGCAACCGATCACAACTTCCGATCCCGCAGTGGGTTTTTTTTGCCGCCCATTCCCGCCCGCAGCAAAGTTCAAACCGCCCGCTCCCGCGAGATTTGCGTTGGGTCCCGAGGGACCCGGCGGGACCCAATCCCAATGCAGCCCTCTACTCTGCGTCACCACCCTAGACCGTCTGTGTCAACATGCTGCTGGATGGCGCTTTAATACTTCTTTACTGACAAATGATTCCTACATCACTCAGTTTATAACAGAATTCCAGATATTTGCAGACATTAATGTTGGCTCTGTAGAAGACCCCAGGATATTGTGGGACGCGATAAAAGGTTTTATTAGGAGCAATACCATACTATTCTGCTCCAGTGCGTGCAGAGCTAGATCACTTCAACTACAAAACCTTGAAGCTGAGTTCACCAGGTTAGACTCATTGTTGCAAACTAATTTTACTGACCAAATTGCTTTAGAACAATCACTAGTCAAGAAGGAAATAAACAACATTCTGAAACAGAAATCTGAATTTCTAATTCATAGAACGAGACAGCGCTTTTACTTCCAGGATGCTAGACCTAGTCATCTACTTGCCATGAGAATAAGGTCCTGTGACGATTTTGCAGATATTCCAGCTATTAAATCTTCAGATGGAAATATTAGAACTGACCCTATTGAAATAAGTAAATCCTTCAAGACATTTTATTCCAATTTGTATGACTCAGAGGTTACTTTAGATAAAACCCACTGTGACAGCTGGTTGAATCAGCTTCACTTGCCTCAATTATCAGCAGAGGAATCAGCTAACTTAGACGAATTGATCACTCTAGAGGAACTAAGATTGGCGGTACAGAATATGCAAAAGGGAAAATCACCGGGCTTTGATGGGATCCCCCCGGAATTGTATGCAACTTTTTGGGAACAACTGGGCCCATTCCTTCTTGGCATGATTAACTTCTCTATTGAGAAGGGGGAATTTTCAAAGGATGTTAACACAGCCTTGATCTCCTTACTCTTGAAAAAAGGTAAGGATCCTACAGAGTGCTCTAGCTATCGACCTCTGAGCCTGCTTAACTCTGATTTGAAAATCTTTGTGAAACTCCTAGCCCGTCGTTTGGAGTCCCATATGTCAAAATTAGTGAACTCTGACCAAACAGGATTCATAAAAACGAGACTGGCAGCAGATAATGTTAGACGCCTTCTCCACATTGTTGATGCTGCAGAAGACAATAAGACCCCAATGTCACTTCTCTCTCTTGACACAATGAAAGCCTTTGATAGGCTTGAGTGGTCGTTTCTATGGTCAGTCTTAGAGGTGATGGGCTTTGGTAACACTTTCATTGGTATGATTAAAGTTATGTATTCTAACCCCTCAGCCCGTGTCTTAACCGGACGCACCTCCTCCTCTTTGTTTCCGGTTTCTAGATCTTCCCGTCAGGGCTGCCCCTTGAGTCCTGCACTATTTGTCCTCTCTCTAGAGCCTCTGGCTCAAGCTATTCGCCAATCGATTATGGTGTTACCGATATGCATTTGTAATACACAGCATCACCTCTCACTGTTTGCGGACGATGTTTCGTTTTTTTTTAGAAAACCCCTCTCAGTCTCTCCCTCACCTTCTATCATTATGCAAGGAGTATGGAAGCTTATCAGGCTTTAAAATTAACTGGTCAAAGTCTGCACTGCTTCATTCAAATGATCCTGCTCGCAATTCAATCATCCCTGCTAACATCCCCATTGTTAGGCAGTTTAAATATTTAGGCATTTTGTTTTTTCCCTTGCTTAAACCAGATTGTTAAGCATAACTATTCTGCTGCTCTGGACAATGTTTTGAAAGATATGGAAAAATGGATGGGTCTCCCCATGACTATTCTAGCCTGTATCTCTGTGGTTAAAATGAATGTTTTACCCAGGATTAATTTTGTGAGCTCTATGCTACCTCTTTCCCCTCCTTCTGGTTATTGGCGTAAATTACAATCAGCAGCATCTAAATTTATCTGGAAAGGAAAGCGTCTGCGACTTAAGATGTCTAATCTACAGAGGAGGAAAGAGGATGGTGGCCTCAGTTCCCAACTTCAAACATTATTCTTGGTCCTTTGTGTTAAGACCCCTGCTTGCCTGGTTCAACCCAGATATGTCTGTTTGCTGGTGTACCCTAGAAAATGCTATGACAGAGCCTTGGTCATTCCATGACGTTCTTTTTGCCAATATCTCCAACAAACAGTGCCAGCTACGCTTTGGCCCCATTATCTCTCATCTTATCAAAACTTGGAGATTGGCTGAAACATATTGCCATATAGCTCGTAACTGGCACACATTTTCTCCATTATTCAACAACACAGCGCTCTTGATTGGTGGGAGGCCTATAACAGCTCTACAGTGGGAACAGAGGGGTGTTCATTGTCTAAAAGACATCTTTATCGAGGTTGGCTTGTTATCCTTTTCTGACTTAGAAATCGCATTCAATCTACCACGTTCCTCTTTTTCATTTACCTCCAATTAAGATCAGCACTCAAGGCATACGGTGTCCCCTGGCAGAGGGCTTTGCCCATCCATCCTATCCGGAAGTTATTTACTATGCAGCCAAAAACCTGTGGTATGGTATTGAGGCTTTATCAGTTCTTGGTGATCTCTGGCCTTCCTATTGAGAGGATCTGGGTACGCGATTGCCCGGGACTGAGTATCGATCTTGACTGGCATGATGTATGGTCTAACATTCCAGAGGTATCACGCAATCCAGACCATCAGCAGATTCACTACCTGTGAAAATGCATCACATGAAAATAATTAACAGCCCTTTATGCACGTTCTGCCCACTAAAAGCTCAAGGTACATATCTTCACATGATCTGGGATTGCTCTCCTGTTGGTCAGTTCTGGAACAATATAGCGTCCAAAATATCTGACCTGATTAATGATACTGTACCAGTTACTGTCAATGTTTTGATTCTGAATGATCTGTCAGCCCTCCAGCTCTCTAAAACTCAGAAACGTGCTGTTTTTGCTGGACTTACAGCGGCCAGGAGAATGATTGCAACCCGTTGGGAACCACCTCATGACTTGTCTATTCGTACTTGGACCCTTTCTTTTCTGGATGTCGTGTATATGGAGCTCTCCACGGCTCGCATAGGTGGAGCCCCAGGAATAACTTTAGACACTTGGCTCAGCATTGCTGGATCCTTGAAGTCCATGTTGTAGATTTGTGCTACGGCCTTCTCACTTCTGTCTTTGTGTGTGTTTGGTCCCTTTTGTCTTGTGCCGGTCTCCCTATCAATGCATCTTGTTTGGTTGTTTGTGTGGTTGTCTGTGTCTGTTTCTGTGTGTCTTGTTTGTGAGCTGCGGGCATCGTTCTTGCTGTTGTGTTTTTGTTGTCTCCCTCCTTCTCGTATTTCCTCTCTTTGTTTTAGAGTGAAACATTTGATCACAAGGAAGGATTGTGGAAAAGGTGCACTGTGCCGTCTTCAGTGTGTGTAGTGTACTTTTCTGTATGTTGTCATCTGGACCAATATTTTGCACTATTGTTTGGCTCTTTAAATAAAAAAATTTGATCCCAAAAAAAAAAAAAGATTTATGTTGGCTGCGGTTTCGCTGTCTTTTGAGATATTGACAAACTAATGCACATGCTGACATATGGGGTTGGTATCAGTATGCAGAAATAATATGAAGTGCATAGGTAATTGTTCCTTAATGGTATGCACACATTAACATTGCGCATGCTTTTTAAACATTATTTGGCCATTTTGTTCGCATTCTTGCAACGTATCTCTTATTCCTTATCACCCTAAAGGGAGGCATGTATGAGACACTTGTATGCCAAAGGGCATGTCAAACGGACGTATTGTTGATTTTAAGTACATTTCTATAGGTTTTGCAAAATTTCCACTATACAAAAAAATCCATCATAGCGGACTTTATGGGTTATTTAGCAGGATAGGCCATAAGAATACAACTAAATATAGTTGAAATCAACCATGGGACAGGGTTCTTCGGTGACATGGTGAGCATGGGGAAGCAGCCAAAACAATATTGTAAGCATATGGCAGCAGAAATAATCCCATGGTAAGCACTTTAATATAATGTTTACTCTGGTCAGCCATACTGTCCACCATCTTGTATTATTTCTTTTAGCTTTTAGCGACATCTGTAAGACACAGGTATGCCGATTGCCAGGTCAATCAGAGTTATTGTTGATTTTAAGTACATTTTTATAGGTTTCATAAAAAGTTCACTGTACAAAATATCCAAGATGGCAGACATGATTGGTTATTGATCCAGTGTTTCACCTCCTGGGGAATTAGGCATGTAGTCAAAGAATCAGCATTCTAAGTCAATCAGGGTGGAAATAGTGTCAATGGGGAAAAAAAAATAATTAGGGCGTGGCCTGTGGCGACCCCTGTAGAGAAATCGGGTCCGGTGTGTGTGTGGTAGGTATACATGGTCTATATTTTCATTGTGCCATAATGGAATGCACACATGAAGTTTATGGATGCATTTGTCCACCATCTTGTGATGTATCTCTTATTCCTTATCACCCTATTGGGAGGCGTGTATGAGACACCTGTATGCCAATGGGCAGGTCAATCGGACATTTTGTATTTTTTCAGTAAATTTTTATTAGTTCAGCCCAAATTTCCACTGTACAGAAAAGTCAAAGATGATGGACTTTATGGGTTCTTGAGGCTTTTTTGTTCATCATGAGAAATGAGGCAGGTGAACAATGATGGAACTTGCAATTCAATGTGATTTACAAAGAAAAAGAAAATAATAGAATAAAATAAAAACAGGATAAAAACATAGGAAGCTATAAAAGCTGTAAGGCTAAAGAGTGCAGTTAAGTTTAAGTGCTCAGTCATAGGCACATGAAAGGAGTAGTGTTTTTAACCTGGATTTAAAAATGGATACGTTTGGGGCACGTCTAAGATTTTCTGGTAGTTTATTCCAGTTGTGTGCAGCATAACTGCTAAACACAGCTTGACCATGTTTAGTTTGGACTCTGGGTTCTATTAGCTGACCTGTGTTCATGGATCTAAGAGCCCAGCTCGGTTTATATTCTTCAAACATATCAGAAATGTTTTCGGGGCCTAAACCATTCAGTGATTTATAAACTAAAAGCACCACTTTAAAATCTATTCTGTAACTGACTGGAAGCAAAGATTGTGCAAAGATTTAAGAACCTTAGTATTGTGTTCTGTTCTCTTAGTCCTGGTTAACATTCTAGCAGCAGCATTCTGAATGAGCTGCAGCTGTTTTACAGTCTTTTTGGGGAGTCCAGTTAAGAGGCCATTACAGTAGTCAACCCTACTAGAGATAAAAGCATGGATGAGCTTCTCTTGGTCTTTTTGGGACACCAAGCCCTTGATTCTGGCTATATTTGTAACCAAACCTTTTACATTCACACCTTACAGAAACATCTGTTAACCATTCACATTCCAATGATTGCCTACTAGGATAGAAATTAAGTACATAGGTATACATGTCTAAACTAAATATTGAAGAATCATTGAATATGTAAATAAACATAGATTTGCCCTTTTTCGGTTCCTTCAGTCCCCCTTCTGTGTCCAAAAGGACACACATGGTAAGCATTCACATTACATTAGGATTACCCAAAGGAAAGTCAGTTACACGGTGACAGAAACAAAAGCAACGATAAATGATGAAAAACAATAGGAAGCATAAAGCAAGAAAAGAATGTTCAAAATAATGGAACTGATGACATACCATTAACTACCAAAGATCAGGGAACAATATGGGATTTAAGAAACATTCTCCTCTAATTGTTTGAAATCATTAATGATAGTGGATAAGACATCCTTAATAAAGGTCGTCCACAGTGTACCGCCGGCGGGACGCCTATGCTTTTTTGCCACAGTGTGCGAAGTGTTGTAAATATATATTTTTTGTTATAGGCATATTATATATGTGCAGAAAGCTTAGAATAGTCTAACTGCAGTATACAATTTAAAGTAGCTATTACGGCGACTAAATCATATGCAAGTGTCTGAGTATAGTCAACATCCACACAACACTTTTTCCAAGGCACCAGTGTTGCTAGTTTCGAGTCTGACGGTAAATTTTGTACTTACAATGAGCCGTCTTCTTCTGATTTCTTATCTTGATGGTCCCAGAGATATAGCAAAGCATCATTTTGTTTGATAAAATCTGTTTTTATAATCGAAAACGATCCATGTTCTTCACAGCGAAATCCAACTCGATCAACTCGGAGCAAAACTATTCATGATATTCAAACCCCTTACTAGGTTTTAACACGGAAATAATTGGTATTTCTGAAAAGAAGAGAGTCTCTAACATGTAACCAGACATAGTTTATCCTTCTACGTTGCCTATATGATTCGCAACACGTCAGCAAAGACATGGAGTCTGGCACCGATTACGCGCAAGCGCATGTCTTTGTTAGCATGTATCTTCCTCAAATGACGACCAATGGATTTGAAACAAGCTACGTTGAGAGCACACGAGCCACACTTTAGGGCAATTGATGAATGATCACCGCCAGACGCACACACAGGACACACCAACCGTGCGCACCACGCAACCAAATCTTCAACCAAACTTGACTGTTGCGCAAGACGCATAGCTGTCGATGCTAACGAAACTATACTCGGCATTTAAAGTTTAAATGGCTACTCCTAAGTGGAAAAGCAACGCAGGAGACCAATTTGGACTAGATTTTTGGAGGAAATCATGGACTGTGAGTCAAGCAACTTGGTGAGTACAATAAGATAGATTACCCAAGACTTACAATATATTAGCATTAGCATATTAGGCTATGTTAGGCTACGTTAGGCTATGTCATATAGTGCGTCTTACTGCCAATTGGGCTATGACATGTTGTGGCTGTTTAACATATGATGTTAGATCACCACATATGATGCAAACACCACATATGTTGTTAGATCACCACATATGATGCAAACACCACATATGATGTTAGATCATTGGATCCGTCTCCTTGTAGCGCCTCCTGTTAGTACCTTTATGAAGGGAAGCAAATTTTCCATCATGTATCACATTCCTGGGAGTGTGTAACCCTTATTTTTAATCACCTTTGCATTGTTGTATGTTCTGTGTAGGTATGAAGTTGAAAATTCATAATGTGTCCAAAGTGTCCAATTTGGCACAAAGTGGCCAATCTGTAAAGGCTTTACAAATGAGTAAGTAGATCACTGAATTTTATAGCAAATGGCCTGAAACTTTACCCAGACCCTTCTGACATAGTGGATCAAATGGAAAATGCCTCCAGATTCCTAATCCATGTTTGGCCTTCCCCACTGCAATTTAAACATGATGATGTTTTTGGTTTGTTTTATCTTCTGCCAAATCTATTGTGTTATTCTTTCCTGCATTAATTTATAATTCCTACAAACTGCAGTGTCTCCTTTCAAATGGAACGAAAAATATGTTTCCACTATATTCAGGTCATGAGCTACAAGCATTTAGATTTGGGTACATAATTTTAGGCGGAAATTGACTTTTTTGCCCCTACATAACAGGTTAAAAATTTCAGAACAACATAATAGGCTGCACCAACTTGGTAGATTGAAAGCAGCACAGTTTTGTAGAATATATCATGTGGCATGATTGTAAAGTCAATAAGACGTTATAGCCAATTCGTCAAAGAAATGTGAATATTATTCGGATGTTGTCAAGGGCAACAATGACACCAGAAGTTGGAATGAGGCCACCAAGTAAAACTAAACCACGAAACAAACATCTAGGAAACAAATATATATAATTCCGTATCAGTGGAATAATAGGAGTAGAATAAACATTATTAGTATGGTCAAGACCTATGAATGACTAGGAATGTGTGTTGAGAAGTCTTCATCACGGAATCATCGGAGAATGAAGGCAGTGAGGTTGTAAAAGTAGACCCTGAAGAATTCCAAGGAAGAGTTGTATACTAAGGTGATGTTTGGGCAGATGAGACTTGGAGAGCCATTGGATGGAGCTGGAGACATTTCTCCTAACCAGTGTTACACCTACAGAGTAGACAGAGGAGGGCAAAAGAGGAGGGAGGAAAAGAGAAGACAAGGGGCAAACATGAAACAACTCGTAGCTATAGCGCTCTGACTCCTCAGATCTCAGTGTTCATTAAGCCCTGATTCATAAAGAGGGAGAGGATGACACAAACGACATACATCATTGTTACATACTTTAAATATCACATTCATCAGTTACATTATGAGACAAACTAAACCTGGAGATTATTAGAGCAAGCGGGAAAAATGTGTTCGTGGAAAATTGTGCGGCCATCGAGTTTGGCCAGGTCGAAACTTGACAAGAGCAGAGGTTGACGTCATGTGTTTGACTAAGAACGGTCGATCCTATTTACTGTCCAAAGATGGTGAAACTTCACTTTTATTTTACATCCCACATTTATTTTTTTCCAGAACATAATATTTTGAAGATAAGTAATTCCTAAAGCTAGTTAGGCTATATTCCTTTCTTTCTAGATGAGACCAAATTGGATTACTGTCATAATCACATTACCGTCTTCCAATATCTATAAATTGTTATATGACTTTTATTATTATTTAGAATTTCTACTTCACCCTTTGTAAGTTCCCATAATTTAGCTTAGTTTCAGCACTATTACTTATTCATGCCTAATCAGAGCATCAATCTACATGTATCAATTTTTAACAATCCCTTTAACACATTATCTGTCCTATTGTCTGTCCACGTCAAACTCATGAATAAAATTGACCAACCAACATATCAAAATGTCACATTTAATCAAAATTAAATAACCTTTTCATATACCTTTTCTTGACTAATTAACACTGGACCAAATCACAAAAAGACCCAAAGAAACAATAACCACTCGATTAACTCTCAACAACCAACCTTCTCCTGTCTTTGGAAACATCACTCTCTCTACTTCCACATACCACAAGAGCCATGCCCTATTTCAAATGTTCATAGCAACTCAAAGCCTTTGTTAATTCAGCCAATTGTTTCTGGAGCTGAGCAAGGCTGATTTGACTGTTCAGATTACCCCTACCCCGCGTCTTTCTTTGGGGACATCTATTCACCCAATGGCCAAGTTGTTGGCAGATATGGCATAAGTGGCCACAGGTCTAACATATTTGAGTTTCAAGACAGATCTACACTTTTTATCCTGAGTCAGGAAATCTGACCGGGAATTAGTCCAAGGCAGAGTGCTCATTGGCATGGTATCCCAGAGCATGATAGATACGGACGGGTCCTTAGCATCAGCTGAAGGCAAATTGGTGGTGACAAGCGAGCCACAGGTATATGTCACCCGTGGGGAGTACTCCTCAACTGGCAATGTAGCATTTACAGGAACTAGCGAGTGCGGGAGCAAGAGCAGGTAGCCCATACATGGTTGGGGCAATAGACACTGGAGCATCATTGTAATCACAAACCTTGCAGTATTTGTTCTCAGTCAACAACACGTTCTGTTCCAGACTCTTGATTTTATCCGGCCTAGACTTAAGCCTTCAGGATTTGCATTTAAATTAATCTGACTGCATTTCTTCAGTAAGCCATTTACACTGCCAGCCACACCCCAAACAGTTTTGAATCCGTCCAATGCCATTCTTGTTCTATGCTTTTCTGATAAACTCGTAAGTACAATCTGCGCTACGTTTTTTACTACAGCATTCATTAGGTGTACTTACCAGACCGGCTATTGTCTCCACACTGTCTTGTTTAAAGCGCACGGATACAAAAGAGTTAGAACCCTGTGTAAATGCAATTGTAAATCTCTCAATCAGAAGAAAAAAATAAAATGTAACAATTTATACAGGGTCAGTATTATGGTGCAGTGTCTGTCTCAGCTAAATCATCCCCGGCTAGACCTCACAGAATCAAGGCGTGCCGTCCTCCAAGAAACCAATCATTGAATATGTAAATAAACATAGAATTTAAAGTTTTCGGTTCCTTCAGTATACATGTCTAAACCAAATAATGAAGAATCATTGAATATGTAAATAAACATAGATTTGACCTTTTTCTGTTGCATCAACAAAGAATCAGCATTCTAGGTCAATCGAGGTGGAAATGGCATCATTGCAGAAAAAAAAGGAATTTGGGCGTGGCCTGTGGCGCCCCCTGTGGAGGAATTGGGTCAGGTCTCTGTGGTAGGTATACGTGGTCTATATTGTCAGTTGTCCAATTTATATCAATTTTCACCAAGGACTCTGAGTTATTCAGCGGTTTCAAGGAAAAAAATACTAATACTAACAATAACAATAAGGTTTTTCCTACCAGAGAACCCCTAACGATAATAATAATAATACTAACACTAACAGTGGGGTTTCTCCTACATAATAATACTAATTAAAGCTGCATGTGGCCCATGTGGCCAACTTGAAACATCATTCACACAAACTAAAATCACAACCCTGATCATGTGTACCAAATGTAATCTCACTAGTAAAAAAGAACAACAGATATTGTGTTATGGCTATTATGCTGCCACTGTTTGGCCAAACTGAATTTAATTACATGTTACATTGCAATAGTTTTCAGGACATTTACCACAATTGGTATTATAATACAATGTTCTGCATCAGATGAATATGGATACTTCAAAGGTCTGACACTATCAGAGCAGTACAACACCTTAGGCACCAAACAATGTAACTAGGTAGTTGTATGAATTTTTCACAATGTAATAAATGTAGCCTAATTGTATGGTAAATATAACTGAATGGAAGTTTATCAGTCTTCCCCAGCGCAGAGCATATTAATTCAACTTTTGCTTGTTGTAAGTTAATGATGGGGTCAGAACAGATAATCATTATCATTTTCAAAGGTATGTTTACTTAAGTATGTGTATTAACATCAATGATTGACCAAACTATTTATCATAGAATTGATTAATTCTGATGATCAAAAGACTATTACAGGTGGCAACAATAAAACCAATACCTTTCTAGATTTTTATTTATTTCGAAAATACCCCCCCTATTCTTACTGTAAAAATATGTTGACTTTAGTAGGGCATGGGCATATAGCCTACATACTTATGTGTTGGTTTTAAATTACAACTCAGATTTCGTTTTAATTTAACTGCCATGTCAACAATTTAAAGGTGCAATTGATAAGTTTAGCCCTCAGTTAGAAGTGGAATGGTAGATACAAATGAAAACAGAGAAATTACTTAACTCCTGAGAATGGATTATCTACTGAGGCTTGAACACACAACAACCTCTCTACCAAAAGCAAATGTTTAATAGCTGAACCATTGGTTATAATGTTCATGTCACCAGCATGATGTAAGGTGAACTAACGCTAGCTTAGACTGAGACTCTTCTAGCAATTATTTTATCATGGCAATGTTGCATTCCACTAAACATTTGCTTATATTAGCAAGTCATTGTACAAATTAAAACAGAGAATTAACTTACCTACATGAGCATAGATTAGCTACTGAGGCTACTGAAGCATGACACCATCTCTAAAAGGCAAATTATTAATAGCTAAACTGTCTGTTAAAATGTTCATGTCATCAGAATAATTTTAGATGGAGTAACTAGCCAGACTCCTAAAAAAAGCCAATAGCTACTAACCTATGAGGCAATATGAATTCCATGTACACTATAGTGTGTTGCATTGGGGGTTAAAGAGGGACTATGTTGCTCCTCTGAATCTCTGGTTGTTCAGGCAGCGCTGCAAATTTGAGATAAATAAGGTTGCCGGGCAATGCTTCTCTTTTAATGTCCTTTATTCGGCAATAAATGGAGAAAGTTAATAAACTTCACGTTTTAGCATACGCTGTGGCTTCAGTGCTTCCACCTTGGTGCTTTGGTATAGTAAACCAAAGAGGGTTTTTTTCTCCAAAAACCCCTATAATATTATCCAACAGTCTGAACATAATATCTTGGATAATTCTAGTACAACTTGTAATTGATACAATGCATATTAAAGGAAAATTGACTGTAATACTATAATAATAATAGTATTTCATTTACATACCACAATACCGCCAGTTATCTTTTGTCTTCCAATAATATCTCACATTGTTAAGAACATTATATGCACCTTTTTAACATGTAGCCTACCTTATATCGTACTTACTTAATTTCAACCGCACCATTCAAAACCAATACCTTACTCAACATTCCTATTGAACTCCGTACTTTTCCATGTTAGACTGTACGAGACAACGTCATCAATACATGTGCGCGAACATCGTTAAGCTAGCAATAAGAGCGCTAAACTTTACATTTGGGCAGAGACCGTATTGGTTCTACAAACAGAATTCGAGAAGCGGCTGCTCATCAATAATCGCTATCACCTTATGTTTTGAAACTTCTACTGTCGCATTACATACCACCGTCACAGCTTACCTGCAATAAAGGGAGAAAGTTAATAAACTTCACGTTTTAGCATAGGCTGTGGCTTCAGTGCTTCCACCTTGGTGCTTTGGTATAGTAAACCAAAGAGGGTTTACTAACGTGCCGTGAATCGTCTACCTACTGTAAGTACCCTAGTGGTGGGAGGCTGGAACTACATATCCTATTCAAAATGCCAGTTTGTCATTAGGCCTACTAGATAACCTAACAAAAATCTAGGTGTTTGGTTTGCCCTATTTCTGAGCTTCTGAATCCCATATGCCACAACTACAATGTATAGTTTTTTCATACAATACATTCACTGCGGTACTGAAGAGTTTTTCCGCAAAAAGAATCCCTTGTACATTACAGTGGGGGGATGGAAAATACAAGGCCTTTTCACACTGCATTGTTCTAAGCACTGGGCTATCTTAGCCCCAGGCTAAGACTGGCTCTGGGTTATCTTCGCCTGTCTTCACACAAGAGTTTGTTAACCCTGGGCTAAGGCTTAATCCTAGGCTAAGGATTCACACTTGTATTGTATTGACACAATACCATTTTACATTCTATGATAAGCTGCAAATGTTACGTTCTCTCTGGCATGCGAATAATGTTACAGTAACCTACATCACTGACACATGATCAATGTTACACTACCACAATTCAATTAACGACTTCATGACATCGGCTGATTAAGATGCCCACCCTGCCGCTATTTGCTTGAACAACTTTTTTAAAACTACGCAAAGAAAGAAAAACACTAGTCAGCCTTCATTCTTTTGACATATTTGACAGATTTACATCCAAACCAAGCTGCAATAACTACTTCACTAAGATTTAGCAGGTATAATGAAACAACAAAATTTTGCAGAGTGAAAGGACCAAAACAGACAGAGCTGTAGGTAACGGTGCGTGTCACGAGCGTACTGAGTGTAATTAAAGTGAAAGGGCAGGTTTTGTGATTGGACAATAAACGTTCTATGGTTTTGTTCTTGACCCCATTTGACCCTGGTTATTTTGACACTGTTTTTCTGGGGCTAGCCCTGAAAAGTCGGTGCAAACCCTGCTCCAGAGCATGGCCAGCTAGCCCTAGGCTAATGGTGGTCCTAGCCCACTTCAAGTGTGAACACTTGCTTAGCCCTGGGCTTAGGACGCTCTTAGCCCTAAGCTAAGGTGCAGTGTGAACACGCCTAGCGTGGTTAGATGTATTACACAATCCATCTCCAAAGCAAATGAGGGGAAGCAAATTAACAACAATAACATCAAAATAGGATTTTTTTTAATATTAGATAATGTTCTTTACATTAGCTTACATAAGCTCTAACCATTTCTCAGTGTGCTCCACCTTATAATATTATTTAACTTATGTAAAGTATTATTGAAATTGTAATTTTGTTTCATTTATAATTTCCCCCACATAGTTTTTCCTTTGAAAATGTGGCCTACACAATACAAATTATAGACACCGCAGACCTTTATCTTGAAGGCAACATACGAAAATTGGAAGTCTTATTGTTGCTGCCAAATGTATATAACGTTTGACCGCAGACTTTTATTTTGAAGCTGCAATACGAAAACTGGAGGTCTTATTGTTGCTGACGAATCTCTAATGTAGAGTCTTACTGTTGCTACTGAAGTTAAAATAATAAAAGGCCTGCTAGAACAGAGTGGTATAGTTGTTTTGAAAATGGGGCCTACACAATACAAATTATAGACACACCGCAGACCTTTATCTTGAAGGCAACATACGAAAATTGGAAGTCATATTGTTGCTGCCAAATGTATATATCGTTTGACCGCAGACTTTTATTTTGAAGCTACAATATGAAAACCGGAGGTCTTATTGTTGTTGACAAATCTCTAATGTAGAGTCTTACTGTTGCTACCGAAGTTAAAATAATAAAAGGCCTGCAAGTATAGAGTGGTATAGTTGTTTTGAAAATGTGGCCTACACAATACAAATTATAGACACACAGCAGACCTTTATCTTGAAGGCAACATACGAAAAGATGGTGTGGTTGTTTCAAGGAGCACAATACAATGATACTTGAACAAAAATGAGCTGCATGGTCGAGTTGCCAGAAAGAAGCCTTTACTGTGCCATTGTCACAATAAAGCCCGGTAACAATATGCCCGACAACACCTTGACACGCCTCACAGCTTCTGGCACACTGTAATTTGGAGTGACAGAACCAAAATACAGCTTTATGGTCACAACCATATGTTTGGAGAGGGGCCAGCAAGGCCTATAGTGAACAGAATACCATCCCCACTGTGAAGCATGGTGGTGGCTCACTGATGTTTTGGGGGTGTGTGAGCTCTAAAGGCACAGGGAATCTTGTAAAAATTGATGGCAAGATGAATGCAGCATGTTATCAAAAAATACTGGCAGACAATTTGCATTCTTCTGCACGAAAGCTGTGCATGGGACACTCTTGGACTTTCCAGCATGACAATGACCCACAGCACAAGGCCAAGTTGACCCTCCAGTGGTTACAGCAGAAAAAGGTGAAGGTTCTGGAGTGGCCATCACAGTCACTCTGGGGAGATCTCAAATGTGCGGTTCATGCAAGACGACCAAAGACTTTGCATGACCTGGAGGAATTTTGCCAAGACGAATGGGCAGCTATACCACCTGCAAGAATTTGGCGTGTAATGGTAATTCCATCGATAGGAACTCTTAATGGAATTAAGTACAGAGACAAAATTCTCTTGGCATAATTAGCAGTTTATTTGCAAATAGAGAGACACGTCAAAAGCTTACAAAATAAACCTGTGAGGAATCTCTGAGGAAAATACATGAACAGTCAGTATTTATTGCAGTTAAAAGGGGTGTGGTAAAATACTGCCCAGCTGTCTTATGTCAACAATACAAGGGCGGGCTGTCCCCCAATCCTTATCTTTCCTGCCTTAGGTGTTTACTGTCAAGGGGGTAGGAGCACATTGTAAAAGATAGTCAACCACATTCCTGAAGAACAAAGGACTGATACCCTTATTGGTTTGGACAGATTAACAGATGGTCAGAGGTCATAATGTTCCACTGATGTCATTCAGACATGTCAGAAACAAAGATCAGAGTTACATACCAGATAATAGAAAAGCAGACATTTCTCAAATGTATATTAATTCAAGAATTTCCATAAGAATCCGTCCTCTTGATACCGAAGCAACCCTCGGTATCAATCCTTAAACAATTTACTCATCAGAATTTAAACTGCAACAAAACAGTACTCATAACAACATGACCTTTTATGATATCATCACCCTACTAATTAGAGAACGGAACAAGTCTGAAAATGTCTAGGTCCTTGTTGGCATGAGTCGGTAGCATTGCCTGTTATAACTTTAAAATTACGTTTTCATTACACAGGACTATAACATAGTACAGCAAAAGTTTTCATGTTAAAAACACTAAAAGTAATTTCAGGTGACATATATACTGACAGTGTGGGGTAAGTTGCATTGACACGTGGGTGTGTAAACACCAGTCACTGAATACATCCTTCAATTTGTTACTGGTACAAGGTCCTCATATGCCAAATGCTTGATTCACTGAAAAGTCCTCTCATGGTTCCAATAAGATGTACTTCCAAAGTCATCACAAATGTTCTGCTCCTCCAAACGTCAGACAGTCAGTTATGAACCATTTATTGGCAGACCGATGTAACAGACCGTAAAAGTCAGATGTATATTACAAGGTGTTGTCCTTCAATAGTTAAAATGCAGGTTACGATGACACAGCTCTAGTTGTCTCCATTCTAGCTGCTTTATCAGCCAGGTCAGGAGAATCTGTGTGCTCTCCTTTGTGAATGCCAAAATGACCAGCTTTGCCCAAAGGCTCTATAGCTGCAGGCTATGTCGGAAGTGACGGTTACTAGCACCAAAAACCTCACTTTTGCCCTCAGTGACTTCAATTCACCGTGCCTAATCTTTAAACACCGAAGCCCTCCTGTAATGCATGGCATGATGTTGTGCAGTGGGTCCTTCGCGCGCCCCAGTAAATGTTGTCCAGAACCGGAGCTTTCCTTAGCCCCCCCCCATCGGTTGGAGGTTGCCTTCTTCATCTCGAGGCAGAATCATCAGGACTAGAATTAGTCCAGTTGTCAGGAACAGGCATTACTGCTTACACGCTGCACCCCGGGGAGTAGAATCCTCTTGCAGTGGTGAGACCGTCCATGTGTGTGGGTGTGTGTGTGTGCATGCGTGCGTGTGTGTGTGATCCATCTTATCACAGATTTACAGGGTTGTAAATTTTTTACAACCCTGTAAATCTGTGGGGTCTCTTAATTTTTGAAAAAATTAAGAGACCTCTCCTATTTTTTCTTAAATCAGCATATCTACATGTATGGCAGCCATTCCATTCCAGTGTCTGTTAAATTCCAACACAGGCACACCTAATTTTACTTAATGAGGTACTGATTAGGTGATTACCTGAACCAAATCTAATTTAATGAGGAAAAGTATAAAAACCACTGCTGTGGTCATCACTATCCTCTTGCAATAGGACCAGCTGGATGGCAAAAACAGTGCAAGTAGTACCTCAAAGGTAATTTGAATAAAAAAATAACTATTCAGCATGACGAAAGAGTTGAAAAGAAAAGCTTTGAGTGAGGAAAAGAAGGGTTCAATTCTGGCTTTACTGGCAGAGGGATACAGTGAGCGTCAGGTTGCTTCCATTCTGAAAATTTCAAAGACGGCGGTTCATAAGAACAAGGTCAAGCAACAGACATTGAGGACAACAAAGCTACAGACTGGCATAGGGCGAAAACAACTGACAGAGATGACCGTCAACTGTCCACTGACAGAGATGACTGTCAACTCATTCGAATGTCACTCAACAACCGTAGGATGACATCAAGTGACCTATAGAAAGAATGGCAAACAGCAGCTGGGGTGAAGTGCACGGTGAGGACGGTTTGAAACAGGCTCCTAGGGGCAGGGCTGAAGTCGTGCAAAGCTAGAAAAAAGCCCTTCATCAATGAGAAGCAAAGAAGAGCCAGGCTGAAGTTTGCAAAAGACCATAAGGATTGGACCGTAGAGGAATGGAGTAAGGTCATCTTCTCTGACGAGTCAAACTTTCAGCTTTGCCCAACACCTGGTCATCTAATGGTTAGACGGAGACCTGGAGAGGCCTACAAGCCACAGTGTCTCGCACCCACTGTGAAATTTGGTGGAGGATGGGTGATGATCTGGGGATGCTTCAGCAAGGCTGGAATGGGGCAGATTTGTCTTTGTGAAGGACGCATGAATCAAGCCAAGTACAAGGTTATCCTGGAAGAACACCTGCTTCCTTCTGCTCTGACAATGTTCCCCAACTATGAGAATAGTTTTTTTCCAGCAGGAGAATGCTCCATGCCACACAGCCAGTGTCAATCAAGGTGTGGATGGAGGACCACCAGATCAAGACCCTGTCATGGCCAGCCCAATCGCCAGACCTGAATCCCATTGAAAACCTCTGGAATATGATCAAGAGGAAGATGGATGGTCACAAGCCATCAAACAAAGCCGAGCTACTTGAATTTTTGTGCCAGGAGTGGCATAAAGTCACCCAACAGCAATGTGACAGACTGGTGGAGAGAATGCGAAGACGCATGAAAGCTGTGATTAAAAATCAGGGTTATTCCACCAAATATTGATTTCTGAACTCTTCCTATGTTAAAACATTAGTATTTTGTTGTTGAAAAATTTATATGAATTTGTTTTCTTTGCATTATTTGAGGTCTGAAAACAACCAGTTGTTTTCTACAATATTTTTATTTGGAATTTGAGAGTAATCGTGTCAGTAGTTTATAGAATAAAACAAAAATGTTAATTTTACTCAAACACATACCTATGAATAGTAAAACCAGAGAAACTGATAATTTTGCAATGGTCTCTTAATTTTTTCCAGAGCTGTATATAAAGCTCCGGGAAAAATTGAGCTGTATATACAGCTCCGGGAAAAATTAAGGGACCACTGCACCTTTATCTTTCCTTTCCAAAAAAGTTGAAAAGGAAAGTTTTGAGTGAGGAAGAGAAACGTTCAATTTGCAGTGGTCTCTTAATTTTAACCCTTCTGTTCCTCACTCAAAACCTTCCTTTTTGACTTTTTTGGAAGGGAAAGAAAATGGTGCAGTAGTCTCTTGATTTTTTTTGGAGCTGTATATACAGTGGATATAAAAAGTCTACACACCCCTGTTAAAATGCCAGGTTCTTGTGATGTAAAAGAATGAGACAAAGATAAATCATGTCAGAACCTTTTCCACCTTTAATGTGACCTATAACGTTAAAGCACAAAAAAAAGTGGAACAATTTGAAAGAGAAATACAAGGTAATTTACAACAATTGAAAAAAGTTATGCTTATTAACCGCAATGGCTACACCCTCAACAATTGTAAAGTCAGATGTGATTATGCTTACTATGGTGTCGTACAGTTCCCAACACCTGATGTGTGTTAGCATTTCCATAGATCAGGCAATTGGTGACAAGATGAGTGCTTTCATTTGAGTTTTTGTTTAATGCAAAATCCTCATGATTTCATATGTAAAATTATATACACAAATATCTAAGTTCCTAGCAACTCTGCAACTTAAAGTTGATCCTTTGCCTTAAGGAGCTGAGGGACCCACCATCAGGGAAAGGGGTGGAGGCAGCAGGGGTCACTGCTGAAGGACCCACCATCAGGGAAAGGGGTGGAGGCAAGAGGGGTCACTGCTGCCACCTGGCAGTAGTACGCCACAATGGATGCTGCACTCTGGGGACAGCATTCTATTAATCCCTCCATGGTAGTTGCTGCAAACATTACATCCACTGCAGGTGGTGTTGTGGCCTCCTCTGCCAGGGAGAGAGCCAGGCCAGCAGGGAAAAAGAGGGCAGGTGAACTCCTCGACTTCCTCAAAATACAGGTAGAGAAGGAAGAGGAGAGAGAGAGGCCCGGCTCTTGAAAGGGAAGAGGAGAGAGGCAGGCTCTTGAAAGGGAAGAGGAGAGAGAGGCAGGCTCTTGAAAGGGAAGAGGAGAGGGAGAGGCAAGCTCTTGAAAGGGAAGAGGAGAGGGAGAGGCAGGAGCATGAAAGGGAAGAGGAGAGGGAGAGGCAGGCTGTTGAAAGAGGAGAGAGAGAGGCAGGCTCTTGAAAGGGAAGAGGAGAGGGAGAGGGCAGCAGCTGCCAGAAGTGAGAAATATCTCACTCTGCCTTATTCACAAAGGCTCTGGGAAAAACAAAGTGGAAGTCACATCAGGACAGTTTAAATTCACATGACAACTATTAATGTAAACTGATAAATATTAAGCAATTCCATCTCTAATTTGCTATTTTATTTATTTGTAAAAGCTATTGAGTAAAAACTAGTAAAAAGAAACTATAGAAAACTATTGTTCTACATGAAATGCCATTTGGCTGGCCGTAGCAGATGCCTATTTCCCACTAGCTACCAAAATGTACATCATTCATCAACTATCATGGCTAGGATTACTTTTTTGTATTTAAGTAATAAAATACAAAAACCGTGTAGCCAGGGTACAACCTGGCTACACGGTTCTCTTGTCTTTTCATTTGACGAAAAAGTAAGTTATCGTCACCTATATTGATAGATACTGTTTCAATGTCATTCTCGAATGGCTAGCTGTTGAAATGGCCAGTGGCAAAAGAGGATTTGTTCAGGATAAACAAAAACTTTGCTGGCTATACAATTCTCTGGTCTTTTCACTTGACAAAAAAGTCAGTTATCGTCACCTATATTGATAGTAATCGTATCAATGTCATTCACAAATGGCTAATAAGCTGTTAAAACGGCCAGTGGCAAAAGCCATAAAGTTCATAGATGCTATTTGTGGTGGAGGTAGACTTAAGAAATGTTACTCAGTTTAATACAATGCTTAATGGTATCTAACGACATATTAAAACTCGGCGTGAAGTTAATGATCTAACGTTGAAATGCCTCTGGGCAGATGTATAGCTCTGTGGCGTAGTGGTTAAAGACCCCATGTCCTTGGGAGACCCAGGTTTGAATCCAGGGTGGGCATCAACGATCATCACTTTTTATTGCGGCCGGCTGAACTAGGCTTGCCTGGTTTCTTGTTGAAGAATTCCTCTTCTCAGTGAAGAGGGTCTCATTCGCCCCCCTCCACTCTATGAGGGCAGTTATCTCCTCAGCAATCCCTGAATAAAATATGAATGTAAAGATGACTGGTAGAAGGTTGTATGGAGACTATAGCCATATTCATACGATTGATTTGACATTTTTATAAATAAATATCAACTACAAAGCTAAAAAGAACTCTCCGTCTACCGATAATTACTTAACTTAGCTAACAGTACCTAGCGCCTCCACTGCACAAAACTGAATAACGCTAGCTAGCTAATCGAAAAGTCGGAGCAAATTTACAAATTACCCGTTTCTTAAGTAAAATAAGCAAATATTCAGCAACTACACTGCCCATTTCTCGTCACATTTTTTTTCAGATGCTGATTTACAGGTACCGTTTACCTGAAATAAGAAAAGTAAAAACTTACAGTTGTGAAGGGTCCAGGTGCAAATGGATAATTCCTTATTTGATATATTTTTCTACATATATAACGACCAAAACAGTTTGATTTATAGTGGTTATGTCCCAAAATCCAATGTCAAATCGTTTCCCGTTTATTGTGTCAAAACGAAAAATGAATTAGCAGAAAACAAGTTTTTCTGGAGATGTTTCATTGTTTAAATTTCCGATTTTAACGGATCTGTCACCAACCTGATGCATTTCTGTATTCTCGTTATTCGTTTTATTCCAAAAACGGAATAACGAGAAAACAAATCAATTTTCATTATATCTACTTTTTTCTAATACCATTAAGCGGTTTAATGTTTCGTTTCTGCAAAGAGGGTGGGGTTCAATGTGAAATGCCTGTCATTGGCCAATTTTAAAGCTAAAACGTAGGTCTACTTCCTTTCAAAATAAGAGTTGGACCTCATTTATAGTTTTAATCTACAATCTTGTAACTGATCAATTCAAACATTGAATTATTAATAAATGAATACCAAATAGAAATCTCTTATGTCCAATACATTGATCACTTTATAATTATTATTTAATTTATGTTGGTGTAAATTTTTAGCACTAAAATGTAATCCTATCAGTGTAACCTATATTTTTTGACTTAAGTCAATTCTTTCTGAATAGGTGAAATGTAGCTGGTGTTGTCATTCCATTGTTATGTGCTCGGGAAAGGAGGACAGTATACTTTTTCCATCAAGGACAGCATTCAACAACAACAGTGTTGAAATAAAGTATGTTGAGAGATTTAAATGAATAAGACCAATATATTACTTTCTAGGCCTACTTTCACACACACGCTCAGACATACAGACACACACAAACATGTTAAATTAACTATCTAAATGGGACACCTAAATATATTTCCCCAAAAAAGCCTACTTTTAGTAATCCTACTACTAACCCTAAACCTTACCACATTGGTTCCCAAACCTTTTCAGTCATATTAGACAATAAAAAAGTCATAAAACAATTGGCCTCATAATATAAACAACATATTAGTCATGATAACTTGTATATTATTATACAGGCGGGTGACCAATGATAGGAAACACCAACTTGAAGTGTCTCAGGTGTTGGGCAACCACAAGTCGCCGGAACATCTTCAATGCGCTTTGCATAGGTTCTAAAAGTCTCTAACCCTACTAGGTGGATTGAACACAATTCTTGCAAAACATATTCCCTCATTTGGTGTTTTGACAATGTTGGTGGAGAATGCTGTGTGACACGTTATTCTAAAATCTCCCATAGGTGTTCAGTTGGGATGAGATCTTGTGTTTCACATCATTTTCCTAAATGTCTATTTTCACATTTCATTTTCATCACTCATCAAACCATTCAGTTAACCCTTGTGCCCTGTGAATGGGGGCATTGTAATCCTGGAAGAGACCCCTCCCATGAGGATATAAATGTTTCACCATGGGATGAAGCTGATTACTCTTTGCTCTATGGTGACAC
>JACXGI010012520.1:0-22597 GCA_016801175.1 Esox masquinongy | reverse complement strand
AGAGTGCATGTACAGTATCTCACAAAAGTGAGTACACCCCTCACATTTATGCAAATATTTGATTATATCTTTTCATGTGACAACACTGAAGAAATGACACTTTGCTACCATGTAAAGTAGTGAGTGTACCGCTTGTATAACAGTGTAAATTTGCTGTCCCCTCAAAATAACACAACACACAGCCATTAATGTCTAAACCACTGGCAACAAAAGTGAGTACACCCCTAAGTGAAAATGTCCAAATTGGGCCCAAAGTGTCAATTTTTTTTGTGTGGCCACCATTATTTTCCAGCACTGCCTTAACCCTCTTGGGCATGGAGTTCACAAGAGCTTCACAGGTTACCACTGGAGTCCTCTTCCACTCCTCCAAGACGACATCATGGAGCAGGTGGATGTTAGAGACCTTGCGCTCCTCCACCTTCCATTTGAGGATGCCCCACACATGCTCAATAGGGTTTAGGTCTGGAGAAATGCTTGACCCAGTCCATCACCTTTACACTCAGCTTCTTTAGCAAGGCAGTGGTCGTCTTGGAGGTGTGTTTGGGGTCGTTATCATGTTGGAATACTGCCCTGCGGCCCAGTCTCCGAAGGGAGGGGATCATGCATTGCTTCAGTATGTCAGTACATGTTGGTATTCATGGTTCCCTCAATGAACTGTAGCTCCCCAGTGCCGGCAGCACTCATGCAGCCCCAGACCATGACACTCCCACCACCATGCTTGACTGTAGGCAAGACACTTGTCTTTGTACTCCTCACCTGGTTGCCGCCACACACGCTTGACACCATCTGAACCAAATAAGTTTATCTTTGTCTCATCAGACCATAGGACATGGTTCCAGTAATCCATGTTCTTAGTCTGCTTGTCTTCAGCAAACTGTTTCTTGTGCATCATCTTTAGAAGAGTCTTACTTCTGGGACGACAGCCATGCAGACCAATTTGATGCAGTGTGCGGCATATGGTCTGAGCACTGACAGGCTGACCCCCCACCCCTTCAACCTCTGCAGCAATGCTGGCAGCACTCATACATCTATTTCCCAAAGACAACCTCTGGATATGACGCTGAGCACGTGCACTCAACTTCTTTGGTCGACCATGGCGAGGCCTGTTCTGAATGGAACCTGTCCTGTTAAACCTCTGTATGGTCTTGGCCACTGTGCTGCAGCTCAGTTTCAGGGTCTTGGCAATCTTCTTATAGCCTAAGCCATCGTTATGTAGAGCAACAATTCTTTTTTTCAGATTCTCAGAGACTTCTTTGCCATGAGGTGCCATGTTGAACTTCCAGTGACCAGTATGAGGGAGTGTGAGAGTGATAACACCAAATTTAACACACCTGCTCCCCATTCACACCTGAGACCTTGTAACACTAACGAGTCACATGACACCGGGGAGGGAAAATGACTAATTGGGCCCAATTTGGACATTTTCACTTAGGGGTGTACTCACTTTTGTTGCCGGCGGTTTAGACAATAATGGCTGTGTGTTGAGTTATTTTGAGGGGACAGACAATTTACACTGTTATACAAGCTGTACACTCACTACTTTACATTGTAGCAAAGTGTCATTTCCTCAGTGTTGTCACATGAAAAGATATAATCAAATATTTGCATAAATGTGAGGGGTGTACTCACTTTTGTGAGATACTGTACATGCACTCCCACATGCATACACTCCAACATGCAAACACACACTGACACTTACTATAATACGAATGCATGCATAATGACGCTGCGTCCACACGCATCACACGCGTTAATGCTGCTACTGTTTTTCCACCCGTCACCACACCTAACCCAATGGTCTCTTTTAGCAGCTCACAATGTGCTCCGCCCAGGCACACCACATTCCTTTTCCTCTGCTGTGATTGAATCAATATAATTTCACCTGCTCTTCAGTGCAACAAATCAAAACCAATCTAAATCTGCAAACTTGGGTGTGCGATTCTGTCATACAGTGGATATAAAAAGTCTACACACCCTGTTAAAATGCCAGGTTTTTGTGATGTAAAAGAATGAGACAAAGAGAAATCATGTCAGAACTTTTTCCACTTTTAATGTGACCTATGTGAACAATTCAATTGAAAAACAAACTGAAATCTTCGAGGGGGAACAATGAAAAATAAAAACCTTACAATAACCTGGTTGCATAAGTGTGCACACCCTCTTATAACTGGGGATGTGGCTGTGTTCAGAATTAACCAATCACATTCAAACTCATGTTAAATTACACACCTGCCATCATTTAAAATGACTCTGATTAATCACAAATAAAGTTCAGCTGTTCTAGTAGGATTTTCCAGACATTTTCTTAGTTACATCTCAGAGCAAAAGCCATGGTCCGCAGAGAGCTTCCAAAGCATCAGAGGGATCTCATTGTTGAAAGATATCTGTCAGGAGAAGGGTACAAAAGAATTTCCAAAGCATTAGATATACCATGGAACACAGTGCAGACAGTCATCATCAAGTGGAGAAAATATGGCACAACAGAGACATTACCAAGAACTGGACGTCCCTCCAAAATTGATGAAAAGATGAGAAGAAAACTGGTCAAGGACTCTAAGAGGCCTACAGCAATATTAAAGGAACTGCAGGAATTTCTGGCAAGAACTGGCTGTGTACTACATGTGACAACAATCTCTCGTAGTCTTCATATGAATGGGCTATGGGGTAGGGTGGCAAGACGGAAGCCTTTTCTTACAAAGAAAAACATCCAAGCCCGGCTGAATTTGCAAAAACAAACATCAAGTCCCCCAAAAGCACATGGGAAAATGTGTTATGGTCTGATGAAACCAAGGTTGAACTTTTTGGCCATAATTCCAAAAGGTATGTTTGGCGCAAAAACAACACTGCACGTCACCCAAAGAACACCATACCCACAGTGAAGCATGGTGGTGGCAGCATCATGCTTTGGGGCTGTTTTTCTTCAGCTGGAACCGGGGCCTTAGTCAAGGTGGAGGGAATTATGAACAGTTCCAAATACCAGGCAATTTTGGCACAAAACCTTCAGGCGTCCATTAGAAAGCTGAAGATGAAGTTCACCTTTCACCACGACAATGACCCAAAGCACACATCCACAAAAGCATGGCTTCACCAGAAGAAGATTAACGTTTTGGAATGGCCCAGCCAGAGCCCAGACCTGAATGCAATTGAACATCTGTGGGGTGATCTGAAGAGGGCTGTGCACAGGAGATGTCCTCACAATCTGACAGATTTGGAGCGCTTTTGCAAAGAAGAGTGGGCAAATATTGCCACGTCAAGATGTGCAATGCTAATAGACTCCTACCCAAAAAGACTGAGTGCTGTAATAAAATCAAAAGATGCTTCAACAAAGTATTAGTTTAAGGGTGTGCACACTTATGCAACCAGGTTATTTTGTGTTTTTTATTTTTCCCCCTCAAAGATTTCAGTTTGTTTTTCAATTGAATTGTTCACGTTATAGGTCACATTAAAGGTAGAAAAAGTTCTGACATGATTTATCTTTGTCTCATTCTTTTACATCACAAGAACCTGGCATTTTAACAGGGGTGTGTAGACTTTTTATATCCACTGTAGGTAGAGGCAGGTTGCATCGGGATACAATTATTTTGCCAGGGTCCCCCAAGCTGTCTTGTCTAGCGGCGAGTGGATGCAATTTTCAGTGCAGTGCTTAGTGCATGTGCAGACTAATTGTTTGTAGTTTTTGCTAGTGAATTATTTACCTAGTTATTGGGTCAGTATTATGATAATATATTTTTTATTAATGATAATGTTTATTTGTAAAGTGGTTTCTTGCATCATACACCGATACCAGTGCAATTAAATTTACGTTTACCTATTTGGCCCATGGTTTTACCAACAAGTAACAAATGATTAACAACAAGCTCCGTAAAAACATTTTTTTTTTTTTTCAATTTTCATGGTAATGCGTTGAACACCTCGTACATGTAGGCTATATTTTATAAATCTGTGAAAATAATAATAATTTGCTCCATTGGTTTTGTTTGTACAGCAGTCTGAGTGTCCACTATATCCCATTGTCTATTTTCTTAAACTGTAACTTAAAGTGGGTACACCCTCAGTTTTCCATTTCAAAACATACCAGAAGAGATACAGAGTTTCACAACATTCAAGTTTTCATTTAGATGACCACAAGATTACTCTGTGCTCTAAAACATTTTAGGAAACATTTCCCTGACCTATACATGCAAACATCTCTAGGATTTATTTTTTGTAATTGTTATTTAAGGTTCTAGACTTTTTTGCTTATGTTTACCAAGGATGCCAATAATCGTGGAGGGCACTGTGTGTGTATGTATTGTACTTTATAATCTATATTATTTTAATGCCAATGCTGTATTACTTTAAAACTTGATATTGCTGGCAGTATGTTTCAGGTCATTGTCTTGCTGTATGACAAAGTACAGTCTAATGAGTTTAGAGACATTTGCTTGTGCTTTAGAAGACAATATGTTTCTGTAAAATTAGTATTAGTAGTATTTCATAGTATTTTCTTTTAGCCAATCTGCCCATCCTAATTTGACGTTTAACCTTTGTAGTCCTGCTCCTGAAGTCTTCTGCAGGTGGTTGGGGGTCACTAAATCATGCTTTCTTTTATTTTCATTATTTAACCTGGAAAGCCAATTGAGAACCAATACACATTTACAATGACGACCTGACAAACTGGAGAGTTATTCCTTCGTGATTGCTGTGCTCACTAGTGCTTTCCTTCTTTTTAATGATGTTCAAAACTGTTGTGTTTTGTAAGCCTAAGGATAGGATAGATTTTTTCACATTTTTCTGCTTCATATGGGCTTCCTTGACTTTTATTGACAACTCTTTGGTGTTAGTTGACAGACACTAATAGCAGACTGCAAAAGCACAAAGCCTAGAATCAAGAGTAGACATTGACAGCTCTGTTATGCCAAAGAAGAACAAACCTGACAAACCAAAGACACCTGTACAAGCCAATTGTCCCAACATTTTCAGTGTCCTGAATTAGGGGTCTATGTATAGAAAGAGTTTTATGTACTGTGAAAACAGTACATACATTTCCACAAAGAAAAGCTGAGAATATATTTTATCCTCATAGTAAGTGCCAAAAGAAGAAAATCTTCACTATCCTACTAGTTATTGGAGCCACTGTATAAATCCTTGTGTTACCAATTGTTGTCTTTACATTTTTTATTCACTTCCATCTGCATTTTGGGAAATAAGTAAGTTCAGTGTTAGTAAGTTCAGTGTTAGTAAGTTCAGCCCAATAAGTAAGTTTAGCCCATAAGTAAGTTCAGTGTTAGTCAACACCTGTTGTTAACAAAGCATAGCCTCAAACATTTAATTTCTCTACATTACACACACACACACACACACACACACACAAGCTTACTTGGCATGGCACAAACACCCTGCCCCACAGCTCTTTGTGTTGAAATTGATTCTGTTCCTGTGATGTATCATTGTTGTCACTTCTAACCAAATCACTGCTGTGCCTGAAAAGACCTTCCTAAAATCTTAAATAGACAATAGTTGCCTTTCTTCCTGCTGTTTCTCAGCCCCATTCTAAAAAGTGTCGGACCTGAAGAATGCACACCACTGTGGCCCACGCCCCGTGTGCGTCTTTGTATCTTTCTTATTATTTCATTTTTTTAAAAGTTTCCGTCATAATGTAATTTAATCCTTCCTAAGCCCAGCAGTGAATCACCGCGTGTCTCTACCTGTGTGCTCGCATGCGTCGGAAAGCACATGTGTATTGTCACAAATGCGTATGTACATTCTTGACTTGTGTTAGACGGAGCCATGGCAGGTCCATGACTGTGACACAAAGGTCTATTCAGCCTATTCAGACGATCCGGCAAAAGCCTTATTATCTGTCTTCTTAACACATCACTCTAACACAGTACCTACACACTGCATTATGGGGCTTACTTATTCTCTGCTACAGCCCTAATTCTTTTAGTCTCTGTCGGTCGCAGGCATGCATATTGAAACATCAGCAGCAGAAGTAGCGGCACGTGGCTGGGTCTCTGCAGTTTTCTGTTAGACTAGTGTTTTATGGAAATATTGCTCTCTCTCTCCAGCCGAATTGAAAGGGCACAGTATGGTTATGTTTATAATGAGACACAGAGGGAAGCGGGCTGACCTCTCTGACCAGCAGGCTGCAGCCATTCATCATCACAAACGCATGCTGTGGCCGTTCTAGCCGGCAGGTAACACATCGCCCTCTGCTGGAAACATCCACCCACAGCATGCCCAGGTTTTTGCGTGCTCGCAGGCAAACACACAGAAACCTTTCTGTGCTGTGTATGTGCACACGCAGATGGTCAGACACATATATACACACATATACATACACACACCAAACCCATCTAATCCTTTTGCTTGTCATTGTGGCAATGTAACTCTCCATACCCTATCATACAGTCTGTCATGTTACAGTAGATTCACATAATTGATTTAATCTGAAAAGAGCTCATAACAAAGGAATAAGATTAGTATTAAGTGTCTCTCGCTCTTCGTCATATATAGCCTGTATCTCATTACACATATAGCTCCCAACCTTTGGAGTTAGAATTCTACAATGCTAAAATGTAACAAGATCTCTGAGTCTAATGCAAAGCCTATTCAACTAGACTGTGCCCACTTGAGGATATGGCTTTCATCTTTTGTTTGTATGTATTCGAAAAGTTGACAATTTATCAACTATTTGTCACCTTACCGATTGTTGTTAACACAGAAAGGGATTAATGGTGGAATTCATCTACATTGGACTAAAAGATTTTGCCTTTTGTGTTTTTTAAAGTTGATATAAAAATGGAGATTCAACGTACTGAAATGGCAACTATGTGAAAGGAGAGAAAAGAAAACCGTATACTTATAGTAGTCTGTTTCCAGTCGTGGGGTGGAACATCTTTTATGTTTGATTAAGTCAGTTAAAGTAATTACAAAAATCCACAAACTGCACCTAAAACAATTAAAACAATGTCTGATCTTAACACTATTGTCATTTATAATGTGATATATCAGAGGTTGATGTTTACATTGGGTGGCTGCAATTTTGCAGAAAATATTACATTTAATATTTTTGATGACAGCAGCCATTAATATGTACTGTTGCATGTTTTGGTTGCTGCAATGAAAAAATTGTGATGGGAGACTGCAGCAAATGTTCAGCTACAACATCTTTAAATTGAGTCATTTAGCAGACTTATCCACAGTAGCTTACAATTAGTGCATTCATCTTAAGATAGCTAGGTGGAAACCACATCACAGTGTTAGTAAATCCATTTATCCTTAAAGTAGTTATCAGCAAAGTTTGTGCTATTAGGAGATTTCTGGAATTGCTGATGGTTGCACAATGTAGCAATAATAAGAACACAACTTGGACAGTTTCCAACCCTACTCATTCTGCTGTGGATTGTACAATGCCTGTCTGAGTGAGCATTGACCTTAAAGATTATTCGAGACTGCATTTAAATTGTATGATTATTCTGAATAAACAATTATAGTTACAGAAGCGTTTGTAATTAATACTCATTGATGTCAAGTGTAAGGCTGTAGTTTCACAATGACTTGTACAGTAATTTTTTTTGGGTGGGGATGTTTTGTATCTATTATTACCTTGGATAGTCCCATCAAGTCTTTGTAATTTAATAATTTTCATAATTACTGTATGTTTAATGAATTACTGTTTGTAAATGTGAAATAAATAAAAAGTAACACGGTTTGTGCATTTTTATATGGTTACATGAATGTGTGGGCATTACAAAGCTATTTTGAAGGTATTGGCTGATAGCCTAGACCCCAGCCCAGTCGTTGGTCTGTTATAATCAGATTGTCTTGTGGCATCACAAAGTAGGTCAGACATTCCATCACACCTGAACAGGCTGACGTTTCTGTATTTCTTTTTTAAACTGCTATTACAAAAAAGCCATTATCATCATTTTCCCAATTGCTGAGTGTTATTTTGACCTCATCGTGTAGAAATATCATCAAACGTTTTTGACTGCACTGTGCCTTTAGATAAAGAATGCCTGGGGGACAGACAGTCAGGCAGACTGATCAAAATGAAGGCTCAGCAAATCAAATAAGTTTAGGATTTTTTTATTCATTGTTTTTCTGCTTTGTTTGTAGCACAATCAGTGGTGAGCCAAGGCTTTGCCGAGGAACTCTTTCTTTGTGAAATGTGCCATGGAGGAGGAACAAAATAAATTGCTTTTTTCTCCCTTATGCTTCTGGGGGACTGTAATACTGAACTGGACTGAACTGGTATTGGGTTTTGGTTGCCTTGCGTTGGATACACGTCACACCATTTAACTGAACTCGTCATTTAGGAATACTTGTCTGCTTGACATTGTTTGGCAATGCATTTTACCTTTGATGTTAGCATCTCGGTTTATCTTATTGATGATAATTATGTTAACACATCATTAATGCCTGTTCTAAACATCCAAGGTGACTTGGCATTGACAGACGAATTAAACCGCCTCCCTTTCCTTCCTCTCCTCTTCCCCTCTACTCCAGGCCGGAGGCAGGCTACCAGAGGGTCCTCCAAGTGGATCTGGAGGTGAATGGGCTGCTGGATCCGCTGGGCAGCCGGGTGGTGACATGGCAGGTGGAGTACCCTCTCACCCGCTCCCTCACGGATGAGGTCCAGACCCTCATCCGCCTGGCACCGCAGGACCTGGGTGGCATTGTGCCACTGGCCATGGTGAGTGGAAACCCAGAGGGAGGGAGAGAGGGAGAGATGTAGAGAGCTAGAGAGAGAGAGCTAGAGAGAGAGCTAGACAGAGAGAGGTAGACAGAGAGAGAGAGAGAGAGGTAGAGAGAGAACCAGAGAATGATTTCGTATGAGCTTACTTGTGTGCGTGTGCAGCTTTACACTACATGGTTGGCAGCACTCTGCAGGACTCTGTCTCTCGTCTCTCCATATCTGGCACCAGCTCTACTGAGTTTTGTTGTTACCTTTCTGCGGGATTCTAACACTTGTATCATCGATTTTCCCCTGCTCTAACACTTTGATGTCTCTGTCTACCGCCTCAAACTGCTGTTATAGATGTAAATAAGAGGACTTTTACTAACATATCCTAATTGTTGTTTAGTGACTGAAGCTTATAGGTCGTTTTCTAACTGTTTTACTTTAGGTGAACAAGCAGAAGTCTCATGTTGAAAGCACAGACCTCTCTGCTATGTTTAAACAGTAAGCTTGCACTTTTTAATTGACTGTAATTTAGCTAATAGAGCTTTCAGTACTTTCCATGATGGAGAAAGTAATTACATTTGGACCCAGGATATTCCTTAAAAAAACAAATGGATGCATTGGCAATCCACTGTAGACAGCAAAATCTTTTACAATGAAGAATATTTATTCATGATCAAATATTTCCAACTGTTTGGCTTTCAGTATTATTGTGGGTTGTGGATTTTCATTTTTCTCATCATGAAAATAAATATGTACGATGCAGGCAGATATGAGTTGTAATTTTCCAAACTGCAGATTGTAGTGGGTTATGGTTATGTGGAAATCAAATGCCTTCTAAGCTGTTATTATGGTAATTGGTTAGAAAGCACATCACCCCCGCAACACTTTTTTTGTTCAGTCCACAACGGCAACAATTACACTTTAAACCTCTGGCTGGCTTCACTTTAACATTCAGATCTGATATTTCCCCTATTTTCCAAAGACTATACTTACTACTTCTGTAGCTGGCAAGTTAGAAGAAATTCTCATACAATTGAAGGAGAGACAGTAGAGATGGATTACTGTGAAAAAATCTGAAAAAATAGAACCTGTCAAGATTCTGTCTGTAATGGGTGTGGTTCTGTTAGGCCTCCCATGTGGCGCACTGCACCGTAGTGTGGATGGGTCATTGCATCCCACAAACATACACTCAAAAATACGCTCAAAAAAATGTAGGGAACACGAGTCAGTTAAACTTCAGGAATATCAGTCTGTCCAGTTAGGAAGCATAAGCGGTTGCGAATCAATGTCACCTGTTTTGGTGCAAATAAAAGTGACAACAGGTGCGCTGGAGAGGCAACAGCAAGACAACCCCCAAAAAGGGAATGGTTTTGCAGGTGGTGGCCACAGACACTTGCTCTCTCCTTCTCCTTCTTGACTGACTGTTCTCTGGTTTTGCTAGTGTCCTTGTAGCATGAGGCGGTACCTGCCGCCCATTCAGGTTGCACAAGCAGTCCAGCACCTCCAGGATGGCACATCCATATGTGCCGTTGCAAGAAGGTTGGCTGTGTCTCCCAATACCGTCTCAGGAGCATGGAGGAGATACCAGGAGACGAGCCTTTGCCACGAGGAGAACTGGACAGAGCTGTAGAAGGGCATCAACCCAGCAGCAGGACCGGTATCTGATGGCATTGACTGACCCTCAAGTTCCCCAGACATGAATCCAATTGGGACCTCTGGGACGTTATGTTTCGGTGCATCTGATGCCGCCAAGTAGCAGATGTTGTCGGGAGTGCATACAGGCACCTGGGGGCTATACACACTACTGAGTCACATAGCCTATGATTTCAATTGTTTATTTTGATTTTCGGTGTGAGTTTGAATCCAGTCCTCAATCGGTTGGTGATTTTGGTATCCATTGACCGTTGTTATGTCATTTTTTTCTCATTGAATTACACAATGTACAGTAAAGATTTTGTTCTTTAATATATTTAGTTCATTGAGACCCGATGTGTGATTTAAGCAGTGTATATTGGCCCAACCACATTGCACTCTAGATTTTCCCTCCACTTCATTGCTAGGCAAGCAATGTCCTCTGTTCTGCTCACCCGGGCAGAAAAGAGGACATATGACCTTATATTCAACTCTCCAGAATCTGTTGGGTTTACAGTCTGGAAATGTGGGGGGATAAGGGCTAACGTTGAATTTCAAAAATGTTTGTGCCAATGCCCAGAGTAGACACAAAGATATGGCCAAGCTACTGTTTCCTACTAAATTTAAGTCTTCTCGCACGCTCACACACACACACTAACACATACATGCTAAGTAAGCTTTCCTCTAGTTGTCAGCATGAGCATGGTCCAAACATTAATTAGTTTGACTTATCCCTTAGGTCTCATAGGTGGACGTGCGAATGAGGTGGATATTACATTGTAGAGCAGGAGATCAAAGATAAAGGGAAAACATCAGCACAATTAAAGACACTGACTGGGAAAACAATGAAAATGACTGGAATTACTCTGTTTGCCTCAATGGAAGTGTTTCACTCTGTGTCTACATTGGTGATTTGAAGGCTAATGACCATGTTTTGACGATGAGGACAAATGTACACTCATCCCAATGTCAAAGCCATGTCTCCTAAAGACAATGAGTGATGACAGGAGATGAGTCGAAAGGGAAAGCTGTCTTGTATCAGTGATTTATACAAACAGCAATCACAATATCACATCAGCCAGTGATTGCGGCAACCCATCATTCATTCATGTTTTCTTTCAGTCAGGAACTGTGTTTAGGTAATGACACAGCAGTCAGTCTGTGGTAATACAAGCCTAGCTAGCTTTCAGATTGGGGCTGTCTGTTGGCAAGTATCCTCTAAGAAGCATTTAATGGGTGGACATAACGGTCCTTCAGTGGTAATACTAGCTAGCACACTGCAGTGGGGCCATTCCCTGGAGGGCAAAGCCGGGCACGCCCTCCCGATCTGAAAGCTTTGTGTCATCCCCGACCATAAAACTACGGTTGTTGATGTGTATGACGTCAGATGTTTTTTATTTTAACAATAGGACCAGTAGCATGTTTTAACAGGGCTCTGAAGTAGTAATTGTGACCCCCCCACCCCCCCATTGATATATATTTACCCCTCAGGGATGTCATCCTGGAGGATGGCTTGATTGGGGCTATCCGCTAACATGCTAAGTAAGCTATACTCTAGTCGTCAACATCGGCATTTAATACTACTCATGGCTTAATTAAGTCCTCTTGTGGATATGTTAAATTTTAATTCAATGCTCCATCTTTCTGGTGTCTGTGTCAACAGCACTAATTCTCTCTCTCTGGCTCGCCCTCTCTCTTTGAAAAGAAATTATGTCCTTGCCATTTCACAACAGCTGTTCTAAAATAAAAATCAAACAAAGTAGCGAGGGAAAAGTCAGCTCCCCTCAAACACTCCAGATTCTGGTGCGGATGTCTTTTGTTTCTGCTAAGAGGGCTTAACTTCTTGTTCTCCTTTTCCCCTTCTTTTTCCTCCTTACTCCCATTCAATCTATCCCTCCCTCTTTCTTCCTCTCTCTCCCTGCACTCCCCAAACTCTGAGTCTTCCCCTAAAAAGCATCTGTTCCAAGCTTAATTTCCAAGAATAGCCCTTTAGGTCTGCCTTTGTGTTCATGTGGCTTGTGTGTTGGTTTTCATACTAGCTTGTGTTCTCTAGCAGTATTTTCTCCTCATACTGTCAGACTGTTGCCCCTGCAGCAGCTCAGAGAACAGGGCAGGGTCTAACTTCAGCACACTGACGGTCCCCAGCTCATTTTAATCAAAAGGCCTGCAGAACTGCTGAGGGTCCTCTGCCAATAAACAGATGCCCATTTTACCGTATTGACTTTGGCATTTGTTCCAAACAGAAATCCTTGAGAGAAAAAATAGCATTGCTTTAATATTTACTACCTAACAGGAATTAGAGCCCCTTGACTAGCGGGGAGCAAATATACAATAACCAAAAGCCAACAGATTATCAAGCCAACAACTTGTGTAATAATCAATATTTAATTAATGAGGAGGGTATAAATCACAGTGGATCCTGATTAAATAATCAATACTGGTATGTATTACTTCTAAAGATCGCAGAATGTCCCCAAAATAAATATTTAATTGCTAATACCCAGGCATGAGGCATCAACAACTACAACCTCTACTTGGCAGCGGCAAATAGTAGAATGAGTCGAAGTATAATACACGTGGCTGTTTTGTCATGTTAGCCATGTAAGATCTAAAGATATTCATTCAAATAGTAGAATGAGTCAAAGTATAATACACTTGGCTGTTTTGTCATGTTAGCCATGTAAGATCTAAAGATATTCATTCAAATAGTAGAATGAGTCAAAGTACAATACACTTGGCTGTTTTGTCATGTTAGCCATGTAAGATCTAAAGATATTAATTTCATTTCTTTTAATGTTTTTTTGGGACAGGACTATTGTGAAAGATGCAAGAGAGTTTTTTTTTCTGAGTCGGGTTTAAGCCCATGCAGCCGTGGTACATGTGGGACATCCAGGCAGAGATGCATGTCATCCACATAGCAATGATATGAAAATGAATTTAAAAGTCAAAGTCTTTTATTTATCAAATGCACCGAATAACATAGCGTCATTCTGAACAATGAAATTCTTGTGACATGGCACGTGACATCTACGCAGTAGGCATTAAGAAAAATATAAAGCAATAATAAAAAATATACATAGAGACTAGCGTTTAATATTCTAATGATTCTCCTGTGTGCAGGTCAGGACTTGGCTTAGCGCACCACCTACACTCAATTTCTGACACCTAGAAATAGAATGTGAAAGTGTATCCTGGATATTGTCCCTGTGTGCTTACTCTAACGTGCTGCTACATAACATAGATAATTACATGGTCGAGAATCCTCTAAACTTCAGTGGAGTTCAGTCTGAATTTAGTGTTTTAACTAGTTACTATTTCTTTCCCGTGATCTGTTGGAGATGACTGACATTTTCCTGTGACTGATGTCATTGGTGAAATGCAATTTTCCTGTTTCCTCCCTGGCTGCCAACTTGTTCTTGTCATTCCATTTATCAGCCAATCAGTGGATTTCCAGCCTCCTGCTCCACTCCATACATTGCTGTGCCTGATACATTATGAACAGGGCATACAGCCCCAATCCCTGGCCATTACCATTGAAAGATAACGTTCTCAGAGTGTTTTGCACTTACTGGTTGGAAACACTGTTTATTTCTCTGTGGAAAATGTGTGTGTGAAGACAAATACAACAAAAATGTTCCTCTCTCGTCAGCTTTCATTTATTGCCATACTGTAGGTGTGTGAACATATAGGGGATAGTTATGATTTTCTGTTTAACTTCTTGTTCTCCTTATAATGTATGGAGAATGGAAGAGTCAAGATTTCATTACTGTTATATAACCAGAGTGAATTTTGAATGTTGAATCAGTGACCGGAATTATACAGAGTTGTATGCTGGTAAACATGCAGATTATTATGGTACCTCTGGGAAGTACCATTACTATTTTATGCCATCCATCTCAATAGTACATAAGCGCTGAACCATAAGTTGAATAAAAAAAACTATTAGGAAAGAGATATGTTTATAACGACATACAAAAAAAGATTATATTTGTTTAAGATTTCAATTTTTATTCATCTCAAGAGAATGTAAATGTGTCTGCCATTATTTTTGCTGTCTTGTGATGTCACAGGAGCTTTGTTTCTCCAGTGTTATACATCCCTTAAAGGGAAGCTTTACAGTACATCGAGCTATACATCCCCTAGGGGAAGATAGTTTGTAAATCCGCAGCATCCATTTGGCTGTCATGTGTTATATGGTAGCCTATAACTGAGTTGTTGTAGGCTAACCCTTTAGGTTCAAGCTGGAATAGAGAACTCTAATCAGAGCTTATCTAACGAGATAACAACAAACTTTTCTCACCTCACTGTTCAGGGCTTCTGTACAATAGGCTCAAGAGAAGTAAAAACTGTGTCATTGAAGCACGTAGTGACACAGTACTATACCATAACGTACTGACACACAGGGTTTTTTCTGGATCAAAAAGAGGCTTTGGTGTTGGGCGTGGCCCAGGGTGTGTCGGGGGCGTGGCTAGGCACACAGCGATAGCCACACCAGGGACCTCATGTATCAATCTTACGTACGTTTCTAACTAAATTCTGGCGTATCTGGAAATCCTATGATTTGCGTGTGCACAAGATTATTGGGATTTATCAAGCTGGCGTACGCAACACATACGCATGCTTCCGTTGATAAATCAGACCCATACTATACTTCTGCATACGAGAACGAACTTACGGTCTCTGTCCAATGAACGCCTACAATTACCCATGTAAGGTAGCCAAATTAGCCCTATTGACTATGTAATTTCAGTAGATACAGTACACGGAGCAAGGTGGAGACTGGTGTAATCACACTGGTCCGAAAAAACTAACAAGAAAATAAATCTTCCATAACGTGAAATTCACATAATATTATCTGATATAGAATCTAAAAACATTTCATTTTTCGAAACGTATCAAGCCCGACAACCAGTCATAAATATTCTGCATTGCAAGATGTGGCTGCTGTTGTAAATAAAATAGAGATCAATCAAGGTGGTCAGAGATCGATCAAGTTGGATGGGAGAAAGCGATGTGCTGCACTCCTAACCAGTGTCCAAACTACAGGAGGTGGGCAAAGTGTAACATATTTCTCCCATTAACTAGCAAATCACTGGCATCATTGGGGAGATCTGAGTGGAAAAGTCCTAGATGGGGACACTGACATGTCGCTGTGGGAGAGTTGCAGTAAGTGATCATTTGCCATTAGGTTGATAATAACATTCCAACGTCACATTCTAGAAGCATGTCAATACAGACTAATTCAAAGTGAATTGGTCAAGGACTATTGGCTGGTTGATTCGATTTGTGGTGAATAGGCATATTCTATTCATTTTCATTCAAGTATTTCTGAAATGTACTGTCAATATTGTCAAATTACAAATTGTAAGCCAACATGTGTGATAATGCTGTAGCTCTTTCAAAAACACAAAGAACCTCTAGGTCATAAAAGTGAGCATCTTTAAATTAATCGGCATATTGTAGTGTATGGTAAAATATGCAATTGCTTTACGCATATTCACATGGGGCTATTGTTCGTCTTGTTTTCAAACAGTATGGATATGCACATTGAAAGGGCTACGTTTTACAACCTATTAGTTCTAATAGTTTTTAGATCAGCTAGCCTACAGGTTGTAGGGTTTTGACGCTTGCTACATCCGTAGCCTATAAGCCTGCGATGTTGCAGGAAACAGTTTGTGCATTCCTGTAGGCTATTCATATTTCTATTGATAAGATTTTTCCCATGTGTTTCAGTCGACATTCCTCTACCAGCTTTTCCAAAATAGCATGGTATTTCTTCAATTCACCGCTAGGCTGTGCATACACATGGGTTGAAATTTGCATAGAGATGCGCACACTTTCCCATCAAGTTCAACATTGATAAATGCTAACTTTTGCGTCAAAACTCATCAAACTCATCATTGCATCAAAAATCATTTACATTTATGTTATTCCAGATCAAAACCCCTCACCCTATGTTTTCCTTCAGGTTGGTTAAAAGAAGGGGGTAAAGAGGTTACTAATAGGAAAACTAGTAATAAATGACCTGTAGTGTAATGTGATATTGAATAAATACCTTATGAAGCCCCTATGTATTAAAGGCTTTATAACTACCTACACTGATATTAAGAATGCATACTGTATATGCTCATTAGTCAGGATTTTGTTCTTATAATCCCTAAAGCAAAATCTTGCTCACCGCCTTCTCTCTGTTGGTTCAGTCACTGTCTCACTACTCTCTGGGCCACTGTCTTTCAACTCCTGCCGTTACTCCTCCAGCACCTCCACCCTAGCTTCAGTAACTGTCTCACTACTCTCTGGGCCACTGTCTTCCAACTCCTGCCGTTACTCTTCCAGCACCTCCACCCTAGCTTCAGTCATTGGCTCACTAGTTTACGATCCATTTTCCAAAACTAAAAACTTACTTGAGTTGTATAAAGCAGTTACAGGGTTTTTTTTTTAAATTAATGAGATATTACTTTATATTCAAGTTTTGTCAGTGAAATGTTTAGACTTTCTGGTCACCTTGCTGTCTTAGTTTCCATTCGTGGCTTCTTCTTTGCACAGTCAAAATATGAACCCATTATCTAGCTACCTGTGTAATTATTCACAATTAAGCATTACTATAGATAACGTTTAAACGTATAGACAACGTAGCTAATTATAGACACGGGAAAATTATTCTGGGAGATTTCTCTCGCTTCAAATATCTTAATCTTATCTTTATCGTTACACCGTCCGTATAGAAACAATTATCTCACTACCGCACTAGCTAGATCCAACGAGTTCGTTAACACTAGATTGGTTATCGAATGGCCAGCTTCACTCCTTAGTACCATATTCCTTTAAAAATGCACGCAAATTTTCTTATCAAAGTAATTCAATGTATTTTCATCATTTTCATTTTGGGCGGGTTGAAAAAGTGTTTCGGCGGCCCGCCCAAGGGTTTCTATAGCAGAAAAACCCTGCACACAGTACTATACAAAACATGTACTGTATTCAACTATAGGAATATGACTGCTACTTAAATTGAAAATATTATTAATTGATAATGTGGGTTAAAGGGAAATGTTTGAACAAAAGGTTGAAAGTATCTTACTGCAATTACATGGGAGAGGTTATCTGCAAACAGACCAAAGGTGCCAGTTAAAAGTTTGGACATGACTACTAATTCCAGGGTATTTCTCTAGTTACTATTTTCCACATTATAGAATAATTGTGTAGACATAACTACAAAACTGGAATCCATTTCAATTAATAGATGTGCCTTGTTGAAATTTAATTTGTGGAATTTCCTTCCTTAATGTGTTTGAGCCAATCAGTTGTGTTGTGGCAAGTTTGGGTTGGTATACAGAAGACCATCATTATGTCTGTGCTGTAGTAGTCCATATTATGGCAAGAACAGTTCAAAGGAAAAGCAGCCAACTAGTGCTTAGCATGTGGGAACTTCTCCAAGACTCCAAAAACATTCCAGATAACTAACTCATAAAGCCAGTTGAGAGAATGCCAAGACTTGTGCAAAACTGTCATCGAGGACAAAGGGTGGCTTCTTTGAATAATCTAAAATATAAATGTATTTATATCCGCGGATATGGAACGATTTTCTACTGTTAGGTGTAAGACTGGTTGTCATTTTAATCTGTCCCCCCATACCCAGTAAACTGAAGGGGCACTATAATCATAAAGGAGTAAAGCTGGAAGTGCAGTCTCACTTTTAGTGCAACTAATAAAGCATTTTATAAGGCATGCTTTGATTTGATGCTGTCCTTTATTTTATGGGGTGGAATTACACTATCGTTGCAAATACATTCATTTTCTCACCGTGCACCATAAATGACGGTATGATGCTGCAGTAAAACGTATATCAAAGTGTTTTGCTCATGATTAGAAGTTAAATGGCTGTGTACATGATAGTTTTCCATTACGGTGTAGTCTATGAATAATGCGAGGCTGTTCAGACTATGAGTCATGATCATGCTTAAATTCCTGGATATGGACAGTCCCACTGGACTGACATTAGGAATTCTGAAGCATATTGAAGACAGAAGACGGTGCCTCCGGAAAATCGTATGAGGCTTATCTATAGCTCCTTACGAAACATACAGGATCAGCTCTCCTGAGCCTACACGTCAGATTAACATCAAGGAAGTTATCCCACAGTGGGCAAAACAATAACACAATGAAAAAAAAAAAAAACACAACCCTGTTTACCCATTACCCATGTCGCCGAGAGCTCTCTTGTTGACCTTTCACCCTCTCAATGCCTTCAAAAGCGGTGGGGCATTCTTCTCCGTCCCTTAGACATCTTCCAGTGCTATCGGTTTGTGTGCGAGTTGTGCGTCTTCTCAGTGAGCCTAAAACCTAATTCACAGTCCACAGGCGTAGAGGTGCAGAAGTCCAGCATTCAATTGTGATGTAACTCTGCAGTTCTGAGACCACTGTCTGTAGGGGACGCAAAGCCCAAACACACAAACACACACACACACAATTCCAAATAAATCAAAGCGACTCTTGTTCTCATCCTCTATTCATCTTCTATTCATTTTAATGTGTTGACAGTTGGAGAAATAGCTTGATGTTGGCTAAGAAAAAAAAGAAAAAAGTGAAAGCCAATGGTCCAAGTACTCTGTTACACATCTACAGTATGTGCACGTATACAGATTATGGACTAAGATTAATTCTAAATGCATATCTGCCATCCTTACACGCACGCACGCACGCGCGCACGCGCACACACACACACACACACACTAAATGGGAGCCCAGCATACAGATCAATAATCTTCTTAATCCCACATACATTTGCGAGTGTTTGCAAGAGTGCATGCATATAATCGTGCGTGCATGTCTCATGGTGGATCCAGGGTTGGTTTCGCCCAAGGTATGATTGTTTTAAAGCCCGGCTACCTGGGTTTGTCCTTGAGCTTGTGGCCTACTAGAAATATCAGAACTGCGGTAGGTCCTAACACATGAATCCTCCACCTTCCCATCAACCTTTCTACCCTCCAACCTCACGGAGGTGTAATGGCCTTTTATCGATTCCCTCCTCTTCCCCTCTCTCTTTCTCTTTTTTCTCTCAGTGTGGAGGCTTTTAAGATAAGCGTGTGTGTGACTCCCCTGCTGGGCCAGGACGCGCTGCGTGGTCTGCTTTTCAAGCCAAGTGATGATGGTTTTTGAGTGTGGGGGGAATGATGGGTTTGTGTTTGTTTGTGTGTGTGTGTGTGTGGTGGGAACTTGGATGCAGTGAATGGCGTAGGCTAATCAGGCTTGAGCCTGGGGACTGGAGTGTCTACCAACTGCTGGGCCAGGTTGTCATACTATGGACCATGAATAAGGCATGCTCTCCACCAGCCACTCTCTGCCCCAGGAGGGCCCAGCCGGCAAGGCCATGCCCCAGGGAGCAGTAGAAGGACAGGGGGAGAGTCGAGGACTAGCTGGCCTGGTTCACATGCCACCCACATCATTCCCACTGTCACAGCAAATCTCACTTAATTTCACACCCCGAAGGCCAGATGGGCAAGGAGATTGAGCTCTGGTAGAGGCAGAGCTGAATGCTAACAGAGTGTCCAGTGAAATACTCCACTATTCACTGTTGGGATGTTCTCAAACACACAAACAATTGTTCTGAAGACTGTAAATTCTTACAGCTCTTTCAAACACACAGGCATTGGCGCATGCACATACAGCCACAGAGACACACACACACACAGTGATATGCCCTTCTACTAAGTACACAGTACATCTACGTTGTGAGAGCCTGGAGTCAGAAGCCTTATCGGTATGATTCACTTTAGGGACATGTACGAATGAGCCAACTGCACAGCATGAAGTGAGTTTTGATGCGGTTCATTTCATTGGGAGGTAAGAGCAGTTCATGTAATAAAACTGTTTAATGTGATACAATTTCCTTTTTGATTTTTCTTGTAATAAAACTGATCAATCTTATAACTTGCCAGTTCACAAAAAAAATTATGGGGAATGTAATCACCTTTTCCTTATAAATGTAGTAAGTTACTACACCAACCTGTGGTTATTTAACCGGTAAAAATGTTTTAGATGAATTCTGTGGTACCTACAATCATGTGATAATAATTTAAGAAAATATGTATCAAAATGTATAATACAGTGGATATAAAAAGTCTACACACCCATATTAAAATGCCAGGTTTTTGTAGTGTAAAAGAATGAGACAAAGGTAAATCATGTCAGAACTTTTTCCACTTTTAATGTGACGTATAATGTGAACAATTCAATTGAAAAACAAACTGAAATCTTCGAGGGGGAAAAATGAAAAATAAAAACCTTACAATAAACTGGTTGCATAAGTGTGCACACCCTCTTATAACTGGGGATGTGGCTGTGTTCAGAATTAACCAATCACATTCAAACCCATGTTAAATTACACACCTGCCATCATTTAAAGTGACTCTGATTAATCACAAATAAAGTTCAGCTGTTCTAGTAGGATTTTCCTGACATTTTCTTAGTTGTATCTCAGAGCAAAAGCCATGGTCCGCAAAGAGCTTCCAAAGCATCAGAGGGATCTCATTGTTGAAAAATATCAGTCAGGAGAAGGGTACAAAAGAATTTCCAAAGCATTAGATATACCATGGAACACAGTGAAGACAGTCATCATCAAGTGGAGAAAATATGGCACAACAGAGACATTACCAAGAACTGGACGTCCCTCCAAAATTGATGAAAAGACGAGACGAAAACTGGTCAGGGAGGCTTCCAAGAGGCCTACAGCAACATTAAAGGAACTGCAGGAATTTCTGGCAAGTACTGGCTGTGTGCTACATGTGACAACAATCTCCCGTATCTCCCGAATGGGCTATGGGGTAGGTTGGCAAGACAGAAGCCTTTTCTTACAAAGAAAAACATCCAAGCCTGGCTGAAGTTTGCAAAAACAAACATCAAGTCCCCCAAAAGCATGTGGGAAAATGTGTTATGGTCTGATGAAACCAAGGTTGAACTTTTTGGCCATAATTCCAAAAGGTATGTTTGGCACAAAAACAACACTGCACATCACCCAAAGAACACCATACCCAAAGCATCATGTTTTGGGGCTGTTTTTCTTCAGCTGGAACCGGGGCCTTAGAGTGGAGGGAATTTTGAAAAGTTCCAAATACCAGGCAATTTTGGCACAAAACCTTCAGGCGTCCGTTAGAAAGCTGAAGATGAAGTTCACCTTTCAGCACGACAACGACCCAAGCACACATCCAAATCCACAAAAGCATGGCTTCACCAGAAGAAGATTAACGTTTTGGAATGGCCCAGCCAGAGCCCAGACCTGCATCCAATAGAACATCTGTGGGGTGATCTGAAGAGGGCTGTGCACAGTAGATGTCCTCGCAATTTGACAGATTTGGAGCGCTTTTGCAAAGAAGAGTGGCCAAATATTGCCACATCAAGATGTGCCATGCTAATAGATTCCTACCCAAAAAGACTGAGTGCTGTAATAAAACAAACCTTTAAACAAAAGATGCTTCAACAAAGTATTAGTTTAAGGGTGTGCACACTTATGCAACCAGGTTATTGTGAGTTATTTTATTTTTTATTTTTCCCCCTCAAAGATTTCAGTTTGTTTTTCAATTGGATTGTTCTCGTTATGGGTCACATTAAAGGTGGAAAAAGTTCTGACATGATTTATCTTTGTCTCATTTTTTTACATCACAAGAACCTGGCATTTTAACAGGGGTGTGTAGAATTTTATATCCACTGTACATATCACTACCCACTGCCAATTGCATCCCAAACCCATGCACATCATACACAAATACCCATACACAAAGGCACTGACCAGCAAAAATGTAAAGACATAGTCATAGACTACACAGAGAAACACAAAAACACACACACAAAAATAACTGATGCCATTTATGCTTGCAGTTGGTATCTTAGCAGTTGGAAAGAAGATCAGTAGAAATAGTAGCTTGGTCTTTGTTGGGGAGCTCAATGTCTGCTCAGTCCTACCCATTGCTTTTCACTTGTGTAAGAGACAAATAAATGGTTTTGTTTCTTGTATTGATTAATATTTGACTTATGAAATTATATTATAAATTATATACAGTACTGTATATAATTTATAATATAAATTATATACAGAAAAAACACTATATACAGGTGCTGGTCATATAATTAGAATATCATCAAAAAGTTGATTTATTACAGTAATTCCATTCAAAAAGTGAAACTTGGATATTATATTCATTCATTACACACAGACTGATATATTTCAAATGTTTATTTCATTTAATTGTGATGATTAAAACTGACAACTAATGAAAATCCCAAATTCAATATCTCTGAAAA